>VZUA01107812.1:2424-22784 GCA_013401035.1 Horornis vulcanius
CCTTTTATTACTTTAATGAAAATGTGGGGATTTTTTTCTCCCATTTCAATAGGCTCCTTGAGAAGAACAGTTATAATTTTATTAGAGGTTAGTTTGCACGTAATATGTTCCTTGATTTTTTAATCTTGATTGTTGATTTTTACAGACCAAGTCTGTCACTTTGGTGAACAAGATGTTTTATTTAATCTCCAGTCTTTAATGCAGCCTTCTGAAAGACGGACCTTTTTGAGTGCAGAGTTCGTTGTCATGTNACTGGGATAGCTGCCAAATCTATGTCAGCGATTAACTTCTGAATGTGTCAGCTGTAACAAATACAGTTCATTGTTTCTTGACTAGTTAACAGCTAGTTTAAAAGGCAGAAACAGCCTCAAATGAAAGGCAAGTATTGTACATTTTGNGCTTTTGAGTAGTTGGCAGATGCGGTGAGGGAATCGGAACTCCCAGGAGTCAAAGGTCTCTGAAGTTTGTCAAGGAGTGACTTCCCATCTTGGCTCACCTGACCGCCAGAAAGGACAAAGAATTACATGCCTTGCCAAAAGCTTGTTGGGCTACTACTTTGTATCCCATCCCTTCTCCTGGTTTTAAATGTCTTCAAGAACTCAGGGAGAATTGATGAAGACTCGTTTTCTTGCAGGAATGATTACCTACATGCAGCTGTTACAGGAAAGAAAAAGAATTCTCTTTCTAATTAAAATAATTTTAGCAAGTAGCACTCTTCTAAATAACACTCTGTCTTTCCATTTTTTCCTCCTCACAGACATGCATGTTATAGTTATTAATCTTTGGGATTTCTTAAGTTTACAGACTGTTTGCACAAAGCTACAATAATGTAATATTCATGTTTTGTGTATATTGTTTTTGGTAAATTTTCCTCTGCAGGTGAAATGTGAATGGTTTGCTGTGAACATTTAAAAACCACTTTAATTAGTTCTTTTAGCTTCATGTAGACCTCGTCTTTTGCAAATTTTAAATCAGTTATCCCAGGAGAAACNCAATAAAAGTATTGGGGGCTGGGCCTTGATAAAGCTGTAGCCCAAAGGACCTTTCTATTTTTAGCTTCATTTTTCTGAAGGGAAGGGTTAAGAGCTGAGAAGTGCCACACTGGTTGCTGGGCCAGGCTGGAACTGTGACATCTCTCTGATTGCTCAGAGATCAGATTGCACCACCTTCCTGGTCTCACACAGCTCCCTCAGCCCCTGGCCCCCTGGCTGTGCCATGACTCTCCTGGGATGATTCCAGCCCCATCCCCTTCCTGCCCTGTTACCAAATCCCACATGGGGGAAACCAATACTCACCCTTCTCTGGGGATTCCTGCCTGTCTTGGTCCTCAGGCGTTGGTGGGGGAAGAGGGGCAGCAGGAGGGGCCTGGGAAGCTGGTGGGGCACCCTCTGGTCTGAAGATGTCCTATTAGACAGAGCAAAGAGGAAGCTGTGCAATGACATGTCAGTAATTTACCAACGGGAGGAAGTTCTATACTGTTATACACCTGTAAAAACCCAGCCAAACAAAATCACCCTCTGAAAACACAAACTGAGATCATACTGAGCAGGTGTTTTGAGTAAGTGGTTGGCAGCAACTTAGACTACTAGGTGAATTTAAATACAAGGAAAGTTGTGGAAGAGTCTACCATTTAAGTTCTGCAAAATAAGGTATTATAGGTTAAGAGAGTGAAGTAGGTTGGGAAATGGTCTTTGTATAGCTAGAAATTCTAGACTTTCCATATATATTTGTGGAATGAAATGTTAACTCTCAACCCACTGCCAGTGATGCAGCCTAGGCAGAGAGGATATAATGTGCAGACTGTGAATCCCAGACCCTCAGCACTTGTTCCTCCTGCTCTGTGCCACCCCCAGGCCCATCCCCACTGTGTAAATTTCCTTCTTACACTGGAGTTCTGTTTCATTTCAAAGGACTTCAGGCAGTGCTTCTCCCTGTGCACAAGTCAGAATGTTTTATCTTTGTAATGCATATTCGTCTGTATCTGTAGAATGGTGGTTGTGACTCACTAGCAGCATTTGTCTGTCTGTCCTTAACTTAGGGCGTGGCAGAAAACAGGAGTGATACTCTGTCTCTCCCCCTCTACCCCCTCCTTTCTCTTCTCCTTCTCTCTTCTGGTGGGAGACATGTAAGCCTTCGGAAAAAAGCCAATTTCAGATACCTAAATAAAAAAATCTAGTAATTCCCATTTTATATGCAAACCATCTTTAACTCAAGTTATATACTTAAAGCTCAGATCTTTCTGAAATCTCAACCACTCTCACCGTAACTTCTTGCTGTTACTTTTAGTAACTCTTCTTGAGCTTGCTGGTGATGATAGAACACGTTCTGAGTTTATCCTATGCATTCTTGAATCCAAGATCTTTTAAATTCATTATCGTAATGCCAAGATTCTATAAGGAGGGGAAATGTTAAAAAGGACAAAGAAAAAGTGATGGCAAGGAGTAATGCTAGGAGGACTGTTGAATTGCAAGTCGAAGCCAGAATGAATGAGCAAATAATTTCCATCCCATGATCTTAAATGGAAATGAAGATTCACTGGCAAATTCTGTATTTTTGTTTAAAAGGTAAAAGATACCTGGCCAGTACAAGTTTGCTGCTCTTGCACAAGTAGTGTGTGAGGTTGTATGTGTAATATAGCCTATGGTCTCATATATCTGAAAAATATAAATAATTTTATTTAGTTGCTCTGTTTTCCCATATTTCAATAAAATCTGCTCTTTTAATATTGTTTTCAATTCATTTTTAGGAGTAAGTGTTCATGCAAGATCAGAAAGGGTATCGGGACACATGAGCAAATGGGTTTATTTACTCCAGAGTGGAGAGGGATATATTTGGAGTTTTTAACANAGTGAAGAAAATTGGAACAACCTTCAAAAAATTTTGTATAAAATTCAGTGATTTTAAGGGGGTAAATGGATTTGAGACTGGTGTTGTAATGCTATGCCTACAGGAGGACACTAGGCTCTTTTACCCCGAAAGTGCTGTTTGCCTGTTTTTTATTGTTATTTTTGGAATTTAAAAATTTCTTTTATAGTCAGTATTTGGTAAATTTAAAAAGTGCATTGAAATTAACTAATTAGTACTTAAAATAATCCATTCTAAATATTAATATCTGTTCAGGAAATTTTCTAGAACTTCAGGTTTGTAACATCTGTACAAGGATTTATCATGCAATGAGAATCATCTCAGTTTTCATTTATTTCATGTTCTCATTAGGGATTCGTGGTAATTAAGTCCAAAATTTGAGATGCAAAATAGGTAGCATTTCACAAGCGCTTTGAAATATGACTGTAGAGTCCATTCCTGTTCACCAAAATAAATGGTTTCTAAATGCTTTGACTTCACAAAATAAATAGGAATTCTCAAACAGTGGAAGAAAATAGATATTATGGCTATTAGAAAAACAGAAGCAATAACTTTTTTGTTGAACTGACACAAACTATTCTGGATATGTTTAAAGTATTATGTCATTCATTTCTTCAATGTAGCTGGTTTTTTTCTGGCCTTTCCAGACAGCAGAGAAGGCTGGATACCCATAAGACAATGTTCTCCTAAATGTACTCTATGGCTTCAATCAATACTATAGAAGCAACTTTGCCTAAGAAAAAAACAAAAAAGAGAATCATGGTGCCAGCAAATAACTTGCATTCAACGTGTCAAAGTCTAGTTCCACACATTCCTTGAAAAGAAAGGGCAAACGGAAAGAATCGGGAACATTTCATATCCTCTCTTATGAAACAAGCAGTATCCTTAGCAGGATATACTTCCAAATTTTGTAACTTAACAGACTTTTTTTTCTTTTATTTGTAAGTACACTGCCATGTGAGTCAAAGTTGTTTAAGCCTTAGTTTACAGTTATATTGCTCTGTCATATAGATTTTAATATTTACCACAAAAAAAAAAATCATACAATATTGGTCACATTTTTCTGATCAGATACATCTGATGAATGTCAGTGTAATCAATGGGGGAGATAAATTTATACCACTACTAATGTTCAGTACATATGATTTCAAAGTATGTCAAAATATGCATGTATGTGTCAAAGTACATAATTTGTTTGTAGTTATAGTTTGTGGAAGACATTGTTTTCCAGTCATTTATTTCTAATTATGTTAAATCCTGTTTGCCACCTCATAATTGCTTCAATGTGTTTTGTTTTTTCACAAACCTTGAACCCTTGTATTCCATCAGAAGACACAGATGACGCTCTGTGAGGTACGTGAGCTCATACGGGTTTAGAGGATGATAATGTTTTCCTGCTTCCATGTAACTGCTCTTTCAACTTTCTATACGTATTATTCTAGTGTTTAATGCAGCCTGATTGTTCTCAAGTTTTTGGAAACACCTAGTTTCTATTTCTGGTCCATGTTCAAATGCTCTTCCAGTGTCTCATTAAACATTAAATGCCATCATAACTCTGATTTAATATGTCCTTAGTTGAGACATCTCATCAATGATGCCATATTTGAACACAATCTTTAGCTTTTTGCAAAACACTCACCACAGAATTTCCACCTGTATTCCCAAAATAGGTTTGGCTAAATGCAATTGAGTGAGAGGCTTGTAATTTAGAAACAAATCATTGCTTTTAAAAACACCTCTGAAACAATCTTCACTTTGCTACTTTGTCATTTTATGACATTATTATCTTGTGTCAGAAGAATATAAATGAATGAACTTAAAATACTTGTGCTGTGTTTTTTCTTTGCTTGCGTTGTCTTAATTCTATGTTTTTAAAAAGGTAACAAAGTATAATTAAAAACAATTTCTCTCATGATACAAATATATTTTATACTTTGCTGTCTAACTAGAGAGAGATTTTTATGTCACAAATTAAAACAAAAAGAATACTCTCAAATACATACTATGAAAATTAACTTAAAGCAGGGGTTTCTAAGGCAATTACATATGAGGAAAACATTTTTTTTAAACTACTGAAGAACGAAACCAAATCAAAAGTTTTGTGAAGAATACGGAAGGACATTCTAGATCTGAAGAAAAAAATTACCTACTTTTATGTCTTCTGTAATATTAAATATGTGAAAAATTATGGAGGTCCACAGACAGACTCATAACATTAACAGGCCTTTATCCAGGGATACCAACTCCTCTTTGCTTTGTGATGTAATTTGTAGTAAAGCTAAATTGGAGGTTTGGTTCTTGTGATTTTGTTTTGACATGCAGCAAGTTATGAACTTCTCCACCAACCTAGCTCCATATAATCTTCCTGATTGCAAGTCTCCTGTTGTCTGCCCTTGGAAGAGAGTGAAGTTTACATGGAAGACATGGTTTACATACTGCAGTGTCTTTGGCTGGAGATGGCCAGAAGATCAAGTGATGGATGAGACAGTACCTTCCTTGTTCTCAGCCTTCTTTACTCCTTCATCTACATCCAGCAAGGACTGAAGGGTGAAAGAATGCTTGTTCATCCTGTTATCTAAAGCAGGATGGTGCTTATGAGTGGATTGCACTGCTGGTGTAGAACAGAAACTCTACTACATTGTCCGAATGCTGTATTTGCTTATGTCTTTTTTGTAAAGCTGTTTGTATTTCCCTTAAAATACATACTGCATAGTGAAGAGCACAGTGCAAGTGGCATGACAGGCCCTAAAGGAAATAAGGTGCTGTTCCCGTAATCTGTCTCTGTGAAGAGGGCAGCCATGTATTGTCTTTGACTATCACATTTTTTACTGCTATGACTTTACACATACATTTGTGTGGTGTCTGTTGGTTATGTTCAAGAAGCAGCAGTTCTGTGTAACTGATCTCCTGACCCAATTGCCTCAAATTACTTTGTCTTTTGTTTGTTTTACGCAGTTATTCATGTACACACACTGGTGAATAAGTGTAACACTGCAGGATTATATTTGAACCGCTTCTCTGGTTGGGTGACTCCTGCTCAGCCTCTAATCAATTTCGGTATGACTTTCTGAATTTTTTTAAGATCAAATCTCTGAGGATTTGTCAGAATATTTTCTATCAAGTTTTGGCCTCTCTAAATGTTAATGGTAGTGGTAGATACGAAGTATATGTCCCAGTTCCATAGTTAATTTGGACATTTTCTTTTTTTTCACTCGATTGCTTAATTTACAGTAACAATTTTATATTATCAAGTTCCTTCCACTGTCTCTGTACATAAATAAGTTTCTTATTAAATTATCTCCACCTGGTGGCAGCATGTCATAGCTAGCAAGGGAGTAACAAGCTGAACTGCAGCAGTTTTTAATTTAACAGAAACATAACATCAAAGCTAGTTAAATCAGATGAGTCATTTATTGCCAAAAAAACCCTGTAAATATGCATGAAATATTTTATAGCTGAATGTGGTGTCTCTTGTGTAATTGGATCTCTAACTGATAAGTATCCCATGACTTCAAAATGCAAGTTGATTGCCATGAGTTCTGTTGGCACAATTGTATTAATGTCTGCGTTACTTCCCTTAAGAAGAACAATGCACCTATTTTGATGGGGAAGGTCAACGTTCAAGAGTGTTTAGCATATCTATTCTACTTCTTCTTGTAGTTATAAAGTATGGATTAGGCTGTGCAACGTTTGCATAATGTGTTTTCTTGGAGCATGTTTTTGTGGTCTTTTGCAAAGAAATGCTCTTTGCTGAAGTACTGAATTGCCAGTTTTCCTCAGTGAAGAAAGGAAACACTTTCAGAAGAATAAGCACAGTATCAACAGTACCTTATGAAAAGTCTTGAGGTAAGTTCTTAAAAATAGTTTTTAATATCACAGTTGTCCAAACAAAGTTAACATATTAAGTACCCTGCAAACAATTCCATATTTGGAATGGTGTAAGGTGACCAGCTTAAATCCTGTGTGAAATATGTTTTTAACATCAGGGGAAATTTTTAAGGCAGTGGTCATGTCATTTTTTTCTGCGGAAAATATTTAGATTTGGGGTAAAAAGCAAAATAGCAAACATGGGTTAAGTTACTATACCCTGAAACTACAATGGTCATAAGAAGATTTACTTTGATTTTTTTTTCCCTAACTAAAAATAAATCATAATATTAAAACAGTTCAGTAAGAGCTAATTAACAACTGACAACTTTTAATAGGTCATGTGGTTTAGATTCAAGGTTGTAAATATATTTGTTTATATGTAATGTCATATGACATCTTTTATATTAACAAACTTTGAATCAAATATACCATTTTTTTAATTCATGGTTTTTTTAAAGAGAACTCTGGGTTCCTTTGAAAAGGAAAAATTATAGCCTTTTTATTGATGAGTTTACATTTAACATGTTACTTCGTTGAATAGTGAAATTATTTTTATATAACTATTTACAGCATATACTGGCTTATGATGAGTTCTCTATTGGTTGAAGCACAACACTAAAAAAACTTAAAGCTTGAGAACCTCCTGTGGAAAAGCTTAAAGCTGGTTTGATTTTGGTTGTTCTTTTTCTTTGGCTGGGTTTTTTAAGAGGAAAATTAAAAAGCAAAGACTAGGCCAACACCAAACAAAAAAAAGTTTTGTGGCAATATCCATGCTCTTCTGTCAGATCTTTACCTGATGTGTGCTTGTCTGTATGTGGGGTCTTTTTTATAGTTAAAGTACTGCTCATATAATCCTTCCAGGTGAGAACTATGGAATTTACCTTTGCTAAAGTCCTCTTAGGCATAATGGGCCACAGAAATTGCTATCTGTAAGTTCTAAACAGAAGAAAACAAGGGCCACAAGGAGTTAATGCATCACTTCTGTTCATCGAGTCTTAAAATTCTTCAAAGTCTTGAAAAGGTTATGCTCATCTTGTTTTTCTGTTGTGTGAAGTGCTATAAAATATTAATTCAGGGAAGGAAGGCATAGGAATCCTAACCAAGCAAATTATATTTACATAGCTAAGCAGCCAATCTCTCTTATAAGCCATAAATATGGGAATATTATGTTGATTTGTCATACTGCATTAATCTAATAAAATCAGCTGAGGCAAAATTTCTATTAGAGTTTTTTTCTTTGTATATTGAGCTTTTGTGAGGAATAAGGATTCCATTTTTCTTTGATCCATCAAAGAGTTTCAAGGCTGAAAATATATTTCTGAATTTACTAACAAACTTCTAGTTATTACTTAAGAGCTATAAAACTGAAATTCACTTAAGAAAAGAGATTAGATGCTAATTTCATCTTCTTTCTTGGTTATTTTTTGGTATATTTCACCCTGCAGCTGTTGAGCTGACCAACTCTGATGAGATTAGGTAGTATCAGCTGCAGGGTAACTAATATGAAAAAGCTGTCATTAAAGAAAGTGAAATTTAAGCAGTGAAGAATTTCCTGCTTTACTGATAGTAATTTTTTTATTATTAAAAAAAATCACTACTATTAGCTTTTTCAATCTTACAATATTGATAAAAGGAGAAACATTGAAGGTTTGGGGAAGGGTCTAATATGCTTTACAGAACTCTAGCTGGAAATTTTGAGTCCAAACCAGGTACCAAGATGTTTTCATAGTGCTTCAGAGATTCAGACCACAAGTTGCTGATTTTCTCTAAGAAGATTATGCCATTTGTAGGTTTGGTGATTTTTGTTGTTCTTCTGAGAAAGCCAAGAAAGCTTCTCCCATTGCTCCTTGCTCTTGTCCTTCACCTTAGGGTGAAGGGACATAGCCCAGTGAAACTGCCTTCTCTTTCATTGTGCATTAGGGAAAAATAAGGACCCAGGACTAGGGAAGTGTGAACTTCCTTCTGGGGAAAATAGGGTGTCAAGCCCCTGCCTGGTAAGAGCTGTGCTAGTTTAGATGCTCCTGGAAATTTTATCCCCATTGGCATCTCTTTAACCAGACACAAAGGCTGCAGTTTAGATGACATTGTAAACCTTCTGTGTGTATAGCAAACATAAATGTTTTTGCTAAGTGTTTGAACTGACATAGGTGATGTCCAGATGTCAAAGAGAGGAGAATCATTCAGGATGGCTTGAACAAATGAGAAGAGGGTTACATCCCCGAGGTGTTTTAGAGGAATTGGACAGTGTGATAACCAGAACATCCATTTTGGAATGGGCAGCTCACCCTATTGATTAGGCTGGGCTTTGGTGCCTGCCAGGCGTTGCTGCTTGGACTGGTGGGCACAGGCTGTATATGGTGGGAGCTGCCTGTGCTGTCAGGACATGCTCAGTTGCAAGGACTCGGATAACAGGAATATGTTCTTCCCCTGGAGGGTGGTAGGCCCTGGAGCAGGCTCGCCAGGGAGCGGTCACAGCCCCAAGGCTGCCAGAGCTCAAGGAGCATTTGGAAAACACTCTCAGGGACAGGGTGGAATTGTTGGACTGTCGTGTGCAGGACCAGGAGCTTGACTCAGTGCTCTTTCAGGGTGCCCTCTGACGCAGCATATTCTGTGATTTCTTAAGGGAAGCTATGGCTGCCTGGTTTCTTCTGCACAGCTCCTTGTCTTGAGCCACATTCATGTCTTGGTAGAGTTTATTTTGGCAGAGTTGTGTGGCACTGTTTGGTGCACAGGCTGTGTTTGGTTGGTGTTTTTGGGGAGTAGTTGGTCGGGTGTTTGTGTGTGTGGGAATTCACAGTACTGAGAGATACCAAGACTTCTGTGGGTTTAATTTTGCTGCTTGCTATGTTTAGGACAGAAAACCAAGGAGATTTTGAAAGGACAGTTGTCAAAGTAGACTCATTAATAGACTCGGTGAGATATTTGGAATTTTTGGTAATATAAGCTGAACAATTATTAGGTTGAAAAGAACCCAAAAAAAGTAGCAAATATAGACATCTTCTCTAGTACTTATTCCTTCTTAAAAATTGAAGTGCATTGTGTCAATTGGTACATCTGAAATAGTTGAATAAAGAGTATTTAAATTCCTTTCTTCACCATAGATGCAAATACTTCAAATGTGTGCATTTGAGAGCTTGTGAAGTACTTTTGAAACATGAAAAGAAAAAAAAAAAATCCCTTCTGGAACTGGCTTGGGAATCTCATTATGTAATACTTCAGCAGCTGTGCACTTTAATACTTTCAGCCACTTCTTTCTCTTTTGGCTCTATTATCTGCTATGAATTACACTGAATTCCATGCTCTTTTTTAGCAATTTTGTTACTACTTAGAGTGAAAGTGACTTTTTCAAAGTCTTTTAATATTGATTTGTTCTTGAAGTACCTTATTTTTAAATTATTTTTTATTCTTCCTTTCCACAATTTTAATCTGAAGTAATCTGAAAAAGGGGCAAGCCTCTGAAAGCAAGGAATTTTTTAAGGCAAAACCAAAAAATGTAATCAAACAACTGTATTGCTTGAAGTCATGGTCTTGCTTCTCCTGTACAAGGAATGTACATTTAATTGAGTTGGTGATGGAACTTATTGTATGAACTGACTTTTAAGCCCTAAAACATTTTTTCAGATGTTCTAAGTAAGCTGTGAACATATGGATACTCTTTGCAGAGGTCTGTTTAGAATGACCTTTAATAAATTCTCTATGATGTGACATGAAATTTTGTTTTTCCATATTACCATTCATTTCAATATTGAAGAAATTCAAAGAATCCAAACAGCTGAGTGTTTATAAAGTGATATATCTTCACCTATGCACTTGCTGCTACCTGCAAAAAGAGCTGTGTAATCAAAGTTTGATCCCTGTTGATATTTAAGGAATTAATTCTACTTGTGCAGTAATTGAGGCTGATTCATGGTGTGTTACTAACAAAGGGACATGCAAAATGTGAGTGCAGGAACTGACTCCTCTTTTTTTTTTTATATATATATTTCTTACCGTGATATATCCTGTCTGGCAGTCTTTGTATATATTCCAGTATTTAATAATTTCTTAGAGAGCAAAATCTTTATGGATAAATGTAATGTTTTTAGGATAATAATGCCCCCCAATTAAAAAAAAAGAAAAAATTACATTTTTCCTATTTTTCTCTGGCCTCTAAGTCAAAACAGGACAATGAGGTAAAATTTTACATTTCCATTCTTTTACTGGCAGAGTAAAAATAGGACTGCTGGTTTACTGCTGAGGTTGCCAGGACGTTTTCATCTGGGGAGACTGAATCCATACTATGTCAAAAAGACAGATGAACTCTTAAACACTCAATTACTTTTCTGGTGGTTCTCAATCTTGGAGTTCCTCCAAGTGTATTTCATGGTTTGTGTCTCTGTAGTGCTGGCACTTGGGTGCTTTGAGTTGAAACAAAGTTTTCTTTACTCCCTGTAGTAAGGCCACTATTAATGTGAAGCACTGGGGGTTTTGTTTCTAATGTTATATTCTTAAAAAGGTGTATAAACTTTCTTTTTGCCAGAATTTATTAAGAATATTGAAATTTAGCAGCTACTTTATTTTAGAGAAGTAAGTGTGTACCCTTAATATGAGTGAAATTTCAACTGCCTGAGCCATCACCCACTTCTGGAGAAATTAGAAGCTGTTGCCTTTTTAGCAAAAGTCAGTGACATGCAACTTCTCAATTTAAATGGATATTTTGGGGATTACACTGAACACCTAAGACTCATGTTTGTGTTCTGTATTCGTTTTGAAATCCTCTCTGTGTTGCTTACATATGTGAAGCTGCTCTTTGAGTTTGTTCCCGTTTTGTTTCTGTGTACCAATTACAGTGATATTTGTGACACAGAAAAACTAAGAGTGGCTTAAACTTAAAGCTGCAGCTCAGTGTGCACCACTGTATCACTAATTGAAATTCTGTGTAGTTTGTTGGAGAATGGGCTGTAGATTTGGGTTGGTTNTACAAGTGAGTTCTACATTGCAATGATATGAAGGTTTTAGAAATGAAATAATTTGATTTTTTTGGATCCTTTGATTCCAACGTGAGTAATTTAAAAGTGAGATGCTGGGATCATCTGGGAAGATTATTGTGTGCACGTACTGTAATGTTTCGAAGGACTTCTTTCATCATATGATCATACCTACATCCAGTAAGTAAAGCATATACTACTTTATACATGTTATCAAATTGAGGTAGTTATACTCTTGTTCACTCGGCAAAAAAAGCTAAATTTCTGAGCTCCAGATCTCTATAAATTTTAACTGCATGCAGAGAAAGAAGAATTCTTATTTTCTTCCAATTGCAGGAAGTCATTAAACTTGTCTACTTGCATGATCAGTTTGAGGCTGAAAAATATCCATATGCCCATTTCTAGTTTGAAAATGAGCAGTGGTCAGTTCAATATTTGAATAAGATCTTTCTTTAATGTACTGAAAATGTTTTAATCTTCCATCAGTCACAATAATGGAAAAATAGTCAAAGAGGAAATAATGGAAAAAAGTCTGAGAGTACAAAGTACAGTAGTTTTTTATATCTCTGGATAGATTGTAGAGCATATAGGTAAAAGATATTTCTAGACTCAACAGAAGCCTTTTCAGCACAGAAAATAAGGTTTTCACAAAATATGTCACAAGTATGAGGTTCAGTTGTATAGAAAGGGAAAAAAATTCAGTACCTAGATTGTACTCAAATCCCCAGGGTTAAATAAATTTTCTTTTAAAATGTGATCTTTGTTATCTTGTTTTTATAGGTTGGATTTTTTTTTTATTTTGGTTTGTTTGTTTTTTAATTACAGACATTTCTTTATCATCATAGAACATATCACTGATTTTTATCATAAACTGTAGTAATAATAAATTTTTAAAATGCTCAGTTCCAAGATTCCATATATGGATGCTACTAGTTGCATCTATAGAAGCGTTAGGACTATGCAGTGATGATTCTTTGTTAACATTTTTTAGTTATGTAAAATTGCATTTGTGTATGTCTGAGCAGAAATAATCAGGAGAGGGACTGAGAAAAAGACATGTATCAGCCTGTATTGCATTTATGCAGTTCCTGTTTCATGGTAAAACATTCTTGCAGGTTTTGGATGGCTGTCTGTACATACAGAGATTTACATAACTTGTAAATGTTTTTATTTAGTAAGGTGAATTCTGTAATCAATAAGCCATATATTTATTCTGTAATAAATGCCAAAATAAGAGCAAATTCTGAGAGTTCAAATTTCTAGTTTCTCAGACTTAATTCAGGAAATCAAATCAGCCACACATTTTAAGTTTATATGTTAGTGTTTTGAGTTGTATGTTTAATGGGCCAACCCATTTGATGAGAGAATTATCTTCTCAAGGAAGGCAATAAGATTTTTACTTTCTCACCTTCATATAGGTCAGGAAAATGCTTCTCTTAGTTGTTTGAGCTTCTAATTACAACTATGAGGCATCAGCCAAGTCCTACAATAATTCAAATAACTTGGAAATGTCCTTGTTTTCTTATCTAGGAAGCATCCGCAGTGGTAGGAAAACAGCTTCCCTACATGTTATTCTTCTACCATTTTGTGCCTAATCTGACCACAATTAAACAGCCCCTTGTATTTGGTGTTTTGTTAGTGATATCTTTTCAGGGAAAAGAGAGAAACATGCCTCAGCCCCAGGAACAGTGTCAAAATTTCATCTGCGTGATAAAGAACTTGACATCAAATAAATGCCAGTAGGGAATAGAGGCATAAGAAGAATACACATCTAAAAGTTCTAGTGTGAAAAGAGAGCTGCTGAATGAAGGTGCTATTAGGAAATTATATTAATTGACCAAAATTTTACTGAAAATTATGTGTTGAGCAGTAGTGTGGATTAGGAGCACTTTGATCAAAGTGTTTGAAAGAAGCAGATCACAGAATCCCAGAATGGTTTGATCACAGAATCCCAGAATGGTTTGATCACAGAATCCCAGAATGGTTTGATCACAGAATCCCAGAATGAGGTGATCTTTAAGGTCCCTTCCAACCCCTCTGCTGTGGGCAGGGACACCTTCCCCTAGACCAGGTTGCTCAGAGCCCCATCCAGCCTGGCCTTGAACACTTCCAGGGATGCAATAGCCACAGCTTCTTCAGGCAACCTGTGCCTGGGCCTCACCACCCTCATAGTAAATAATTTCATCCTAATCTCATCTAAACCTTTTCTGTCTCAGTTTGGAGCTGTTCTCCCTTGTCCTGTCACTCCAGGCCCCTGTAAATAGTCTCTCTCTGTCTTTCCTATGGGCTCCCTTCAGGGACTGGAAAACTGCAATTAGGTCACCCCAAAGTCCTCTCTTCCAGGCTGAACAATCCCAACTCTCTCAGCCTTTCCTCACAGCAGAGCTGCTCCATCCCTCTGATCACCTTGGTGCCTCCTCTGGCCTGGCTCCAGCAGATCCCTGTCCTTGCTGTGCTGGGAGCCCAGAGCTGGATGCAGCCCTGCAGGTGGGCTCTCAGCAGAGGGGCCAGAATCCCTTCTCAGGCTGCTTATGAGGCTTAATTTGGTATTTTTTTAAAAAATATACTTTGTTGTTGTTGTTGTTCAGTGACTGGAGAAAGATCTGGAAAGAAGGGAGTCTGTATGGTAGATGGTATTATAGTTTGGAACACTGAGCAGAACAGCAGTCTAATGAGAAACTATTAGAAACTCTTAAATCCTAAAACTGAAAATAATTATTTGTATAAGAATGTTCCTTATTGCTTTCCTTTAAATCCTGGGCTATAGAGTTTTCTCTAGCTATGCTTTTACAGTGTTTAATAAAAATATGAAAAACTTAAGTTCAAAGAGCATGGAAAAGTTGCTTACACTGCTGAAGTTCAAGGTCGTATTATCAGGAAATTTCCATTTGCTCCATTTTTTTTTTTTTTCTTTTCACTGATGGGATGACCCAGAATGTTTTGCTTCTTTATCTTTGCATTTATTTTTTTGTGCTTTGGTGGTATGGAGAAGTATCTACCAGAGGAGCTCCCTGCTGGTGTTGCTCTAAAGGCAGCCTTACTTTCCATCTCTCAATGAAGTAGGAGGTACAAATACAGAAGTACAAATTTACTCTGTTATTAACTAATAAGCCTCCAAAACTTATAATTTTATTGTCTATTTAGTGTAATTAGTTAATGGAGCAACATCACAATGGTTTACACTGGATAACATGCTGTAGCTGAGCCAAATGTGAATGAAAAAAAGCTCAGGAAGTTTTTAATACCTGAGATAATTTATGCACCATAAAGATTTTTCCCTATCTCCATTGCAAATATTTTGTTCTAAAACTGGTGCAGTCTTTTTGTAGGACTTTTTTATGATTGGATTTGATTACAGCTTTTCTTTTGGATCCTGTTACTCCCACAGAGATTAAAATATAAGAAATATAGTATGCTCCCTTAAGGTTTCTGTTTGCTGGTTTTGCTTTTTTGTGTGGCCGATATGTTCACAGGTATGCTGAACTTTTAGTTTAGCCCTTTCCAAATTAAAATTTTTGTGATGAACTCAGCAGAAGACTTGCTTGACATTCACAGAGCCATAGTTAATAATTTATTTTTTTCTTGGATAATTTCTCAGCAAAAACATGAAGTTCCATCAAAAGACGTGATTTCAGTGACAGAAATTCAGTCTTTGGATTGACTGTTCCTGAAATGTAATTTTGTGTATCACGCAAATGTCAAAAGAAATAAAAGTTACATTCAGTCTAGACTTAACTTTTGATAGTTCTTCCAGAATAAATCTTTGAGATGAGTTAAAAAATCTCACTCTACCTAATGCTGAAACATGAAATTGAAGAAGTATGTTCATTAATAAATCTTTTTTTCCACATTGCTGTAGAACATCAAATATAATAGTATGAACTTAAAATATATGTAACAAGCTTTCTCTTTTATTTTCCTCTGTGAGGCGCTGTCTCAAATGTGGATCTGGGATTTATGTAATAAAATGTCACTTTAACCTTTGTGCATGATCTCAGCAGGATCAGATTTACTGACTTAGAGAATAGTAAGTATATTTTTAAAAAGTTTGTCAAATGCATAATTACATTGTATATAACTTCTATGATAATTTATTACACTTAGAAATGGTAACTACAATGGGCTTTTTTGATTTCATCTAACTCAATGCACTACTATATGTTCAGCATTATGAAATATTTTCTATATTTTTTTATAAAAAATGAAATTAAGGTCTCTATAACTTGAGATTAACCATCTGTACCTTGTCTATTGAATTTGAATTTTTATATTTATAATCAGCCCATTAAGAGGATCATGCAAATTAAAACAATGGCATTTTTCTAAATAAAAGTAGAAAATGCAGATGGAGCAAACTGAATTTGCACAATCAGCAGTATTAATGAAGCAGGCCTTGATTAGAAATGAGTATAAGGACATGCAAAGCAGTTTGAATTGTGATATCCTAATTCTACTTGTATTCTAATTCCTAGCTACTGTCATCTTCTTTCTTTTTCCCTTGGTCAACTATTTGAATCTGTTGTTTTTTGAATGTGATTTGTTTTTAGTATTTAGCTCCATTCATCTGGGAAGTTGATTAGAAAATTTTAAATATTGAATAAAATTAGACAGTTTTCTGGGGAACATATCTACTGGTGAACTGAAACTCTCATTGGTTGACCTTACAAGAAGACCTGTTTACAAGTATAGAGGATTTTCCTAGTTTAGTTGGATCTTGAGGTTCGTTCATCTGTAGGAGAATTTTGCTCCTTACCAAGATATTTTCCTTGGCCATGGGATGAACGGAAGCCCTATCTGCATCCCCAGGTTCTCTACCCAAGTGTTCAGAGCTTGTAGTCACCTCAGGGTGTCCCTGTCAATGTCAGTGGCCCCCATGTGAATAATTATCAAAGAGAAGTGGTTTTGGAAATAGATGAGCCTCAGCAGTCTATGCCACATCCAAGATACCTCAGTCTATATTCTGATGTATTCTAGTTTTTTTAACATCACAAAGGGATTATGTGATTGATTAAATATTTATTACTTGTGTTTTGGATTAAGTGTGAGAATGAGGTTGATAACACACTGATTGTTTTGTTTGTTGCTAAACAGTGTTCACCCTAAGTCAAGGATTTTCCATGTCTGATGCTCTGCTAGTGTGGAAGTGCACAGAAAGCTTGGAGGGAGCACCTGACCTGAATAGTCCAAAGGGATATTCCATACCACAGAATATCACACTCACATATCAAATGTGTGAGTTACGTGAGGAGAGGCTGGGCATTAGTCAGTGGGTGGTAAGCAATGGTATTGTGTATTGCTTGTCTTTGTTGGGTTTTATTCTTCTCTCTCCCTTTTATTACTATCAATATTACTATTATTTTTATTATGATAATTACTTTGTTTCAATTATTAAACTGATTTTATATCAATCTGTGACTTTTAGTTTTATTTTCCTTGTTCTCCTCCATATTCCACTGGTGGGATGGAGGGCAAGTGAGTGGGTGACTTCAGGGTATGTCATTGTTGACTGGAATTAAACCATGGCAGCCCTTTTTGACCCCCAGCATGGGTCAAAGGGTTGAGATAATGCCAGATCTGACCAGAGCATGTTAGAACAAATTTGTTGTAAGCATTCTTTGTGTAGGTTTAGTAGTTGTTGTCACAATGTTGATTTATTTTCTATCAGACGTGCTTATTTTCAGGGTTAAGACTTGCTGTGTGTGTTCCCTGTGGTGATGTTTATCCTCCATGGGGCCTCAGCTAAGGGTTGTAATTTTGTACTTTGTAGTAGAAAAAAGCGATGTGGAGGGCTTATGATGTGATAGCATTGCTGGGCATAAAACTATTCTGGTACATGTATTCAGTGTACCAGTCACCTCTGTATATCAGGAGTCACCTACTGGGAACTATTAATAATAACACCTTTTGCCTTTTCTCCTTGGAGAGTCAACCTATGGGGCAGGTATGTCCCTTTTTGTCCCCAGGCTCATTAAAGTAGCTTTTGAGAATTTTAAAGGACTTCTGAACATCCTTGAAACAAAGCTGGTCTTTTTGCTAGGAACTAGCACATTACTGCACATGGTTCATGTTTTACTAAGGTTAAAGACGTAATTAAGAACATCAGCCAGAGATCTGCCCTGAGGCTGGATGTTTATGAATAGCAGGGTCTGTCAGATGGTATAGGGAAGTACCTAGGACAGTGGGTGCTTCCAGTGTTTTGGAACTTTGCACCTAAATAAGTTCAGAATTTGGGATAACTGGCAAAATATTTGGAAAAGGTGAATCTGGCAATTTCATATACAAACACAGACCTCTGCAGCATGCTGGGGTCTGGCCCAGGCCTGCTGAGCCTTGCTCAGTGCTACTCTGTACCCTCCAAGGGAAGAGAAGTCTCTGGAGCTGATAACAGGACAACAGGCTCTGTAGCTGTTCCAACCACCACGACGGCCCCTGGAGCTGAGCCACAGAACCACCACATTCTGCTGTCATTGCCCCTACATACAAAAGGAAACCGAAGAAACATCATCTTGATAAGCAGTGTAGGGCAAGGAGGGCAGAGAAGGAATGGGAGGAAGAGACAGAGCAAAGGCTGAATGCCACCCCCTCTCCTTGGGTGAGCTGTGGGATATACAAAAAGGTTTCAGCTGCCATCTCAGTGAACATGTCTCACCACCTGGCTGCTGCAATGCTCAAATATTTGGGCTAGCAGTTTGGATAGAGAAGGTAGAGAAGACAAATGGCTGGGATCTCTTTCTAGGGTAGCAGGCATTGACAAAGTAATTGGAGAAGTGACTCAAGTCCTTAACCTCTGGAGGCGATCCTATCAATCATGAAGGAAAGGGCTCCCTCCAAGGAAGATCTTACATGTTACCCAGGAAAATGGACTGCACAGAGAAAGGTATCCAATAACTAGGGGAATTAACCCTGTGAGAGATTACTTGTTGCCTGAACAACACACCACCAGAGATACAGATGAAGTCCAATCCACGTGATCCATGTGGCAGAAGTTTGCACGGCATGCCCCATTGCTACACACCAACCCGCTAGCTACATTAGTCTGGAAAGGCAGTGCTGCAGCAACTGTGGATGAAGCCATTCACCAGCTTGAGGAATATGAATGTATGACAGTATTTCTTCCTCCCTCATCTCACCTGTGGAGAAACTGTGTGATAAACTGTCCTGTGAGTTCCAGAAATTCAGAGGAAATATGTCCAGCTTCCCAGCTGTATGGGTTCATACCTCAGTAATTGACTGCAGGTATCCTTGGGCTGAAAAGATGATTCAGAAGGTAATGCCATGGGGTACCCAGTGGTTTTACTTGTGGGACCACTGACAGGATGTGAGGAATTGAGATGGAAAGCCTACCTCAACCCTAGAAGCACAAGTGCATGAATTAGATGGAAAAACAAATGGAGGATCTTTGTGGAAAGTTGCTGCTCCAGTAGACAATTTCTCAGGCAGTGTGGAAAGATTGATTTTAGTTCTGATTCTATAGAGAGAAGTTTTAATGCATTTTTACAAGAAATGAGTGGAGAATCCTGTGATATCAGTATTAGAGGAGCCCTGCCTGCATGAGGAGAGGGACAACCAGATTTACGGGACTGTGTAGATCTCAGAGCCTGGAATGTTGGACCCACAGGAGCATAAGGCTCTTGTCAGAACTGGTGCGCAGTGGACCCTAATGCTATCAAGCTGTGGAGGAGCATAACCCAGATGCATTTCTGGAGTGACTGGGATCCCAACAGCAGACTCCGCTGGAGATTCAGCCTGACCATAAATGAATGGCTGAAACCTTCTATTGTGACTGGCCCAGAGACTATGTATCTTTGCAGACTACCTCAGGAGAGGGTGGGTCCCAAAAAGGGCATAGTTGGGTTTTTTTTTGAATTGCTGCCTTAGAGATGGAGGAAATTCAGCAGCTGGTCTCTCAGAGGACCCTTCTCTTGTGGGGTTGTTGAGTGTTGGAGAACAGCTTGTGTCGATTGCTACCACAGTGGTGCACAGGCAGCAATATAACACCAAGACTCCCTCATTCCCACCCATCAGTTGATTACTGGAGAGCCAAGGAGTGATCAGCAGTTATTTCATTTTATATCTGAAAGGCTTGCTAACAGTGAGTATGAAAGATAGGGTTTATTACTGACATAGCTTCAGGTATTTCACATGTAATGTATAAATTTAATGATAAGGATAAAAATGCCAACCTGACTTCTGAAAATTTTAGAATACTAGTTCACAGGAGGATTTACAACTTCATTAATTTAAATGCTGAAAATCCTGTTTCAAGGGATGTGTCATAACAGTGATTTTTCATGTACTAGTAGTTATTTTGAAAAATAAGAATAACACTGAAGGGATTTGGGGGCTTATAGACGCAAAGCTATCAACCATTAAAAAAAAAAAACAAAAAAATCCAACACAAAAAACCAAACAACACCCCCCAAAAATCGCCTTCTAATCAAAAAAGCAAACCAAGCTGAACTAAACAAAGCTACCCAATATCAGTTGGTGGTGACAAAATGCATGTAAAATCTTAGAAAAAAATGGAGAAAGGTATTATAGAATCACAGAGTGGGTCATCTGGTTCCACCTCTCTGCTCAAGCACAGTCATCCCAGAGCACATGGTACAGGATTGCGTCCAGATGGTTCTGGAATATCTCCAGTGAGGGAGACTCCAC
>VZUA01107813.1:15833-29535 GCA_013401035.1 Horornis vulcanius
TGTATGGTATCTCTTCTGTAGAAGACCTGTACAAATCAGTTCAGTATAAATCAATATATCATATATATTTTAGGTTCAGGATTTAGAAAAGAAAGGTAGGTAAATAAGGACTGGTAAACAATTACAACAGTGCTGATGCATCGTACTGATCTTGTAAATAAGGATTCCTCTTTGGTAGCTCTTTTATTCAAAAAAGCAATTATTCTCAGAAATTTACCGTAAGAAAAATAAACCAAACCCCATAAACAGTACTGTTTTGAAGATTATATGTTATGATATCTATATATTTATAGAGAGGGAAGAATATTTTTACAATGAGTCTGGCAAGAAATTGAAATCTCATATTGCTCAGGGAGGTAGTAGATACCCTATCCCTCAAAACATTTAAGGTCAGATTGAATGGAGCTTTGAGGAACCTGATCTAATTAAAGATGTCCCTGCTCATTGCTGGGAGGTTGGACTAGGTGGCCTTTAAAGGTGCCTTCCAACCCAAAACTATTCTACATGTCTATGATTAGAGTAGGTAACATTTTTCATCTTACATTTTCATCAGTTGAGTATACTTTCTGCTTTATGGGAGTATTGGACAACAGAGGATGTTTCTCCCTGATATGATGGAGGATCCTTTCTGAGCTGAAGGAAGAGGAAAGAGAAAAGTTTCACTTCATGAGGGCAGGAAAAATGTCATCAATATAGGGGAAAAAGTAAAAGCTCTATTCTGAGACTAGAAAAGGAAATCTCCTTGGTCAACTCCTCATATTGCATTAATTCTCCCACCCTTTAGCACTGCTCAGACATAAAAGATGAAACAGTCTTTTAAAAATACAGTGGTCCAATTTTCATAAAAATTAAAAGCTGAAGAAGTCTCAGGTGTGGTTCCCTTTGTATACTGCTTTCATCTGGCACTTGTTACATCATGTAGCATCAAGGTGCTGTTGCTATAAGGTGTTAACTACGCAAGACAGTCCTGAGCTCTGGTGTCCACAGCATGGAAGTAACAGCTTGAACTGGAAGATGAGACAGGAATGTGTGCTGGCAATGTTGCATTGGCTGTTTCATTGTAACAGTTCATTGGTTATTGTCATATTTTATCTACAAATGAAGATCTTGTATGACAAGTCAGGCAAGAAAATGTTTTCAATGTTATTTCTTTCATCATACTAATGTAAAGAACTTCCCAGGAGAAGCTCTGAAATGCTAAGGGCCACCTTCCACAGAGCATCTGGGAGGTTTCTATTTGAAATTTACACTGATAGTAGATTGAAACATGCTGACCACCTAAATTCTTCCATTAAAGATAAAACAATTGAGGGAAAGCAAACAGTTTCAGTATGTTTCTTACTCATTCCTTCTTTTATCAGAACTCTCAGAAAAAGTTCTCAGAGAAATTTGGTACCAGTCCAGATTTCTGTATCGATTAATGACATCAGTAGAAATTGTCAACCATATAAATTAAGACAAGCAAAAAGAAATCTGCCAGAAAAAAAGAGTTTCGGGATGTAGAAAGTGGAATATGTTCTATATCTGACTCTCAAAATGCCCCTTGACAATGTAATTGCATCAGAGAGCATTTCTGCTCATCCAGAGCATATAATGCTGAATGTGAGGATCAAATGCAAATCCTTTTGAGTCAGTTTGAATCTTCAGACTGAATTGGTCTCTTTACTGCTGGATGATATAAAGGAAATAAAGGGTATAAAATGATGTGAAAACATACTATTTAGGTGCAAGGGGTGAAATTCTGTTCTTAACTACAGCCAGTGAGTGTTCTGTGTCCTTCCATACAGTGTGAAATAAGTTGCAAGCATTTAGCCAAGTCTAGTAGCAATCACCAAGATTTTTAGCAAAAGATTAAAAAATATGTGGAATAGAGTCACATGAAAGCTGATTTGATGACCACTTTTTTATAAAGTAGTTTATAAAGCTTTTGCATAAAACCCGCTGTCTAACATCAAGGTGAACCAATTTGAATGGTTTCATGATTTACATACAAATGTTCCCTTAATAAATAATTAAAACATAAATATACAACCTAATTATGATTGACATGAAATTTTGAATTAAAAAGAAACCCTAAAAATTCAGACTTTTTTCTTCAGTCTCAGCTTCACCCACAGGATGGGGTAAGTTACACCCTTTAATGAACTGGGATTAGGGAGCAGAATAGAGGGTGATATCTATGGTGTTTCCTAAGACCATGTGAGGGTGATTTTTTAAAAATATAGCAATTTCTACAGAAATCAGTATCAAAATCAATGGTGTCCAAGATAAATGCAGAATGCAAAGGAATCGCCTCAAGTCCAACACACAAGCTGCACTCTTGCCTTGGCACAGCATTGAACCATGACAGTATTGTTCTGATTGCGGTGTGCGTATCAAAATTTGATATAAAGAAGAAAAGAGAATGGAAGTCTTGGCTCAGAATATTGTGGAAGGGTTACTTGCTATGAAGAGCATGTGCACATAAGAAAAAGACAAAACAAACTAAGATGATCCTTGTTTAGGGCCTAGACATCTCTGTTAATAGTGCGTCAGCATAATGGGGAATGCAATCGTAATGTTACTTTGGAGATCTCCTTCATCTGTAACTCCTAGAAATTACTTCTACATAAGAGTCTCCTTCCCTCTGGGCATCCTCACAACCCAAATGACTGTCAGAATCAGATGCCTCTGACAAAGAGGTGTGAAACATCAGTCTGCAACCTTTAGTAGTAATGGCTACTGAAGCAAATCAATGCCAAAGTGTGCCACTTTCATTTACAAATATTCAAAAGTTGCTCTACTCCTTCCCTTTTTTCCCCTCTGTGACCCAGTTGGCAAATTATGATACATTTAATGAATATACACTCTCTTATTTTGCAATAAATCACAGCTTTCCCATCACAAAATTAATTATTCTGTTCTGAGATGCCAGAGCTTGAGAATAAAAGCTTTTTAAAAAGTCTGTTTGTAAATGGGTATGAAAGTTAGTATTTGGCTTTGGTAAGAAGAAAAAGACGATCTGCACAGACCTGCACATCTGTGTTTGTAAATGTCTACTTCATTTGCATAACTGTTTCAAAAATGTTCAATTTATAGCTGCTAATGGAACTTCGACTATCAAGGGCAAGCATAGGAAAATGCATTTTTCTTCTAAGACACGCAAACATAATCTATGCATTTGGCAATTAATTTGGGCTCTGTATCAGACATTTCACAGTGTAGAGAGACAACACTCAGGAAAACAAATTAAATGAACCAAAAATTCCAAGTTTAAGACCAAGTCTGCTTCATGATGGTTTCAAATAAATTTTAATCAAAGTATGAAGAGTAAAAAGAAAAGTAAGAGACAAAGCCTCAATTTGCTCAACCCAACAACAAATAGGGACCATTTGAAAGATTGATTCTTCCCTGTTCTGTGAGAGGAAAACAACTTTGTTCTTAATTGTGAATATGTATAGACAGCACAAGGAACATATTACAAATAATCAGTAGAGCTATCAAATGAGTTGCGTTTGCATAAAAGTCGGGAAAGGAATATTTGTGATAAAACCTGCCTCAGTGGTTCTGTACTGTTTGTACATGCTAACACACAGGGAATGTAGCCATAAGTCACTGTCCCCTTGTATGATACCAAAAAAATATTCAAAAATTTTGCCTCATGTACTCCTTACAGGAGTAAAAAAAATAAACAAAAACGGGTTTTTGAACAAACTCATTCTTTATAGAGATTTCCAAGCAAAGATACGGGCACAAACACCTTCTTTCTCCGGCTTACTATGACTCCTGGTTATTTTGAATGAATGCCACTGTGGCAGGAGACCAGAGACCGAAGAGGACAAAGTGAGTTGTCTCAATAACTTACCCTAGAGTTGAGGTTTGCTTTAAAATAGTAACAGTTTGAAGTAACTTGTCTAATACTTTCAAATTCCTTCTAGCTGGCAGTCTCTCCTTAAGTCCACCTTGTAGTCCTGAGTTTCAAGCCTGGNCTGACATAATTTCTTTTTTCTCCTACCTCATAGCAGTCAAGATCTCATACTGTCATAATGATGATGATAAAATGACATGATGCATTTTCTTTATCTCATATCAATCTTTCTAGAGTGTTATTTAAATTTCTTCTGCAAGCCAATCATGTTCTGAATGGACCTTTTCTGTGAAAATGGAATATTTAAGTGTTTTTCAGTTTTTGTGGTCTGTTCTGGTGCTCACCTTTTTTTTTTTTTTTTGGTGCCCNCTCACCTTTTTTTTTTGGTGCCCATGACATTCAATTAATGTCTAGATTAATTGATCATTCTACAGGACAAAACACAAATACCTACCACTCTGACTATTTCAGTTAGTTGATTGTGCTGTATGTATAATTTCATAGCCCTTGTTATGGTTGGAGGATGTAGGAATAAGCTGGAAACAAAATAAAAAGAGTTTAAGCAGTTAATACTCTGCAGATTTATGTGTTTTGTTTCCTTTCCTCAGCAGTCATGTTTTTCTCCCAAGGATCTTGGAAAATGCCCAGCTAAAGTTTTCTGAAAGTACATGAATCACATCAGCTTGCAAAAAGCTAATGCCATGATGCAGTGTGACCGCCTCTTATCTCCCACACCTTCCTTTCTCCCGGAGGGACACTACAGCCAGACACTCTCAGTGAACTGGGATGGGACAATGCAACTTGGCACTTAGACAACACAGCAAAGATAAGAATCCTTGTGAGATTAACAGAATCTATTCAGATCATTGTCTAGGTAGAAGAAGAAACAGTGGGAAAGTTTGCTACAGTGCCAGTCCTCTGTGCCAGCGTGGATTCTGCAGCTACAGCAACACCAACAAAAACGCCCCCGCGCTTGCATCATTTCATTCTTCACACAACAAACAAAAGTACACTTAGTGCTAAATCTGGGCTTCCTTTCCAGGTCCTCCGCTTAAACACACTTGGGAATGGGATTTTCTTTCCCTTGAAATATTTCAAGTACATTGGGCCAGGATGCTGCTTTGCTCTGAATACAAATCAAGTCTGAATATGAAGAGAAAGAGAAGTTTATGACTCTACAAGAACAGTTTGCTCTCAAGGCAAATAATAAAAATAAAAAGAGGTGAAAGTTATACAGCTCGAAACTCAAACACTCCAAGAGACAGCCAGCAGAACAAGAAGGGGTCAAATGACCTTGGTGTAGAGAAATATATCTGAAAGGTTGTTAAATACTACCAGTGAGTTAAAAACACAAAAATATTCAGAGTCTGCTAAAAAGGAAATAGCTAAACAAGAATTTGTTGAGGGATATTTTTGTCTTTAAAATTAATAGATAAAAGAGAGGGAGATGGTTTTTGTTATGTTTTTATTTGAATATTATTTAATGTTATTTTATCTAAAGGAATTTTTGTCATTTCTAAACAAGATGTAAAATGATAATTCTTTGGAAATTCTCATAAAATAAAAATCTAAAGAAAGAAAAACATGTTGTTTTCTGTTTAATTACCTCAGTTGTCATCAAATTGAAAAAGAAACAAACTACTTTAGAGAACTTACAGATGGAATATCACTAAACTTGCTTTCAGATAAAGAAACATGCTATTACAGAAAGTATTTTCAAAATGGAAAGTAGCAACTATTTATAATCTAAAAATGTATAAATTAGCTACCAATATGACTAAAGCTATTGGTGACACCTATGTCACTTTCAATCTTCAGGTTCAGGAGACTATATTAATTTGTTATGTTAAAATTGGAAGGATCATATAATTTGCCAAATACATGGAATGGTGCATGTTCTGAACAACAAACCAAAACCATGATCCAAGAGACTCGGTCCCTGTGGTTATGGGCTTATTAGCATTGTTATAAGTGCCCTGTTAACCACTGTAGAATTCAAATTATAGCGCTACCTCACCCTTTGGCACCAGGAGAGATATGGACTAGAACTAAAATAAGCAAGTATTTGTTCCATAAAGTAGTGTCACAGCGTCTCAATATAGAACTCCTCTAACTATGTGGACAGTAAAAGCTTTGGAGTGTGCTTACCATGCTCTTCCACTTCTGCGGAATGCTAACAAGTGTTTCCAATTTTAACCTTATATTATTTCTCCATAAATATCTAGAAAAAAAATCACATTCAAAGCATGTTTCTCCTAATAAGACCTGTATTAAGATTTCCTCCGTCAAGGTATATAATGAACACAAGGCAACAATTTGTTCAGTTTGTTTCAGCACAACCAGCATGTAATCTTCTTATTTCTAGAATACATTTACCAGATAAAAATCATATGATATTGAGCTTCTTAACTGTTAGAGGGAGATGTCTCTAAAGTAATAGCTGATTTAAAAAATGAAATAGCCTTCAGAGACCATAAAAGATAATTCTACATATAACTGGCAGTTTTCTAGAAACCCAGATTTAATTTACATAATACAAAAATGGATGGATAATAATTATATGAATTGTTAGATCCATCTTCATTTCTTATGAGCGGCATTACAGACGATGATAAAATGCTGATGGCAGAACTCAATGTAAGATTTTCAGAACCCTCTTTTACCTCTTGTCAAAGTTAATACCTTGTCACATACATGTAGAAGCACATTTCTATCAGGTCTAGATGTAAGAAAATATGCAAACTTTCAAGTGTATCTCTAGGCTAAACTCATATCTCATACAATACATTATAATAAATCATATGTGACTGGTACTTTATGGCTTCTAGTGGGGGTATAATTTTCTTTTTAAAATAACTTCAGTCTTTCATTTGAAGTTCCTTAGGGAAAGTGATGCGGTAATCAAAGTGTGGTAACAGTAACTTTCCTCTCAGGGTTTGGCAAAGAAAATAAAGTAAGATTTTGTAGCAGCTGAATGGAATGTTGGTTTTAGATGCTGGAAAAATAATAATGGTCTAGTCTGTGTCGGGTGAGAACACACTGAGTAACAGATGCAATAAAACAGAAAAATAGCCCTCGGGTTGCACTTGTAATGATAAAAGACTGGACTGAGACCTTCTGATGTACATGGAAGGCTGCTGTAAAATACAGATGACTTAAGATCAAATTAGTCTGTACTTACAGAACAGAATACTCCTAAATGAGAACAGTGTGTAAATCATGAAACAGAGCACATCGTATTGGGCACTCTTGTCTTGAACTTCTCTTATTTTAAGTGGAAAGTCAGGTGGGGACATTTACCTTCGAGGTCAGTCAGAGCTGATAGATAAAATGTGCGTCTCTTCTCACAGTGAAGTAAAATGAGTGGAAATAGGGGCTTTTTGATATTGCAGTGTTTTGAAGTGCTAGGAGATTGATAAGACTGTAGGCAAAAGGGCGAGACTAGACTCCTGTTCAAGTGTTGTTTCTAAATAGTTGGAATCTGGTTTTGATTGTTTTTACCATAAACCTGGTAGGGTTTTGTTGTGTTTTTGTTTAATATTTTGAGAATAATTTTTAAGAAATACTGCTTTGAAGATGTTTCTCTTTTTGTGTAATAAATATCTTGATTATATCTTATCCCTTACTTTATGTTCTGCATAATCTTCTAGCTCTGGAGAACTCCAAACTGGTGCATTTGCCAAAATAGGAACTGCTTCTTTTCAGAGAGTTTGCATATGTAATGTTATTTGGGCACCAAAACTGCCCTGACTTCATTAGCACACTTCCTTTTCTCACTGAAGAGAGAATATATTTTTCAACATGGACCCAAGTCAAGTAATTCTAATATCTGAATTGTAGTGGAGTCCATATAATACAATCAAAGAATGACCAAGGTTGGAAGAAACCTTTTAAGATTAGAAGTCCAGTTGTCAACCCAGCACAGCCTCTGTCCTAAACCACTAAACTGTATCATAAATAGTGAATAAATGGGGAATTTTTGTTCATTGTACATCAAAGGATCTGTCTTAATTTTTTTTTTTTTTAATTTTATTTTCTATTTAAAAACAAAGTCAATGAAATGGTCTGACTTTGGGAAAAACAGTTGAAAACACAGCATAGAAATTATGTGGTAGGATAGAAAGAAGAGGTAGTAGGAGACTTGCAGAAAAGGTCTGGGAAACTGCATTTTGAACAGACTGTTGAGAAAAGCAAACAGAGGTACAGTCAAGCATCAGAGGAGATAGAAGTTGTGGGTTTAAATAGAATTTGCTGCAAACCAGAAAGTCCTTGAGCTGAATGAAAACAAGCCTCAACATAAGGATTTGTCTAGCAGAAGCACAATAGGAGACAGGGATAACAACCCATCCAAGTCCTTCCTCTGTTTTCTTTAATTTCAATGATATCTCTTTAGAAATAGTACAGATTGTTAACAGTTTCACATCTAATTTTAATAAAATTTGGCTTTTGAATATAAAGCCAATATTTATTTATTCATTTTAGTTTCAAAAGGATGCAACTTTAATCTTAAAAGCCCAGAGGAATTCCTTCATAGATGGAAATATGAGGCATTATCTGTGATATTCAATGAACAAAATATTAGGCTTCCTTTCCCTATGCTGTCTTTAGATTCAAAATGTGAGGATTTCATAGTGGATTTTGCTATATTTTCATAACAGTGACTTTACTCGAGAGTTTCTCTTGTGTGGTGATTCATTTTTCTTAAATGATTGTTCTGTTCTCTCCCAAAATGTATAGTTCACTACTAAGTTGTAACCCACCCCCCCCAAGCTGTCATTCCTTGCAACCCCTGTCCATCCTCATCTTCGATGCCTTAGTGGTTTCCCCAACCCCTTCTATGTTCTGTTCCCATTGGTTCATAAGATGTGTTCTCCCCTATCAGTATCCCATTGGCAGGGGGCAGGAGGCAGGAGGCATTGGCCTCGCTCTCTGGGGCTCTCTCTCTCTGCACACTGGCTCTCTGGCGTGCAGGCCCCTTTTCTCTTGCTCTCTCCTTTGGGAGTCATGCCCCCCTCCCCTGGAGTGGGACCCCCGAATAAACCCCGTGAAATCAACACCTTCAGAAACCGTGTCCTGTCTTGCCTGCCTGAGTGCTGGCATTGGCTGTTGCACAGCCAAGAGACCTCTCCCCAAAGGCTCCAGTAAGGCTCTCTTACTTCCCCTTCCTTCCTGGACCCAGGGGTGTGTTGCCCTCAGCCCCTGCAGCTGCTAGCCAGCCCGAAAAGAGCAGGGGAACCCAACACTCTTGCATGGCTTTTTCAATATCTCAGTTGATTAATGTAAAATTCCGTTCATCAATCTAAGAAAGGATTTCTAGTCTTTAGAAACAAGGCTACTACTTCAAATTTCTTTATGCCCAATGTTTCCTCTTGTGTTTACTATTAAAAATACGAACCCAGACATTCTGCTGATCTTGGCATAGGCATCTATTTTCTAGAAAACTTGTCTTTCTCTGGTTTTGCTCCTCAGAATACCACCAGCATCAAGAGTGGGAATGACTGTCTGTTCAAATGCCCAGAGAGCAGCCTAAATCACACAAAAAGTCACCAGATTGTGGAGGGTACCTTTGAATCAACAACCACCTCCCTTGCTGCTACCCAGCAAATGTTTTGCTACTGATACAAATTAATCGCCTGTGCACTTCTAACCTGTCATATTCAAAACTCTAGGTATGTAAAGGAAGGGATCTCTTGCAAAGATCTCCATAATCTACAGCTATTTTCTTGCATGGGTTGGAATATCTTCTCTTACCAAGGAAAGATTCAAAGATATTATTCTTGCATTCAGGATGCAGCAATTCTACCTTATGTAGCTATGCATAGTTGGCAACCCAGGCCTATTTTCCATGTGTTTTTTGGGGAATCAGAATTTAAACCTAATTCCCTTTTTTTTTCTTCTTCTTAATATGAAGAGATTTATGTTACAGTATCACACTTAACTTATTATTTACTTTTGCTCTGATGGCATTCCACAACTCAAGCAGCAGCAACACTGAGGTCTTGTGGCCTTGAAGCACTCTTTGTTTAGCTGAAAACTGACCTGGTCATTCCGGAACTACCCTAAGCATCAGACAGGATGCTTCAGATCCATTGAAATAGGAAATTACTGTTTTTGGTGTGATTCAGTTGAAACAAATAGTTTTTCCATGTCTGCATTAAATTCTTAGGGAGCATTTATTAGTGAAAAGTGCTTGTCCCTTGAGTGGAATATGCTATCCATAATTCTGGAGCTTGGTAATTCTGTGCACTGGACTTGGCAAAGCGTGAATGAACTAAATTGGTTAGCTAAAATGTGCCTCAGTAAGCAATATTCTCTATTCTTTTTATAATGTAGGCTGTGATTTGTGTATGATCTACTTTTTCCCTGACCTTCACGTATTGCTTCTCTTTTTGAAAACATAAGCTGTTTTAGTCAGGCTCTATGCATTTCTCTATGCATTTCCAGCAATAAAGGCAAGGTCTTAATAAATGCCAGTGACATCTTAGCTTTCATTCTGGCTAATACTTTCTTCTTGCTGATTATAGCAGTGTCAAAACACTAATAATAATTTGGAGGAATTTTTTTTTTCCTTTTTTCTCCCTGCTTTTTTTTTTTTTGTCTGGTTGGTGTTTGGATGAGGTTATCTGGTGCAGTTTTCTGGCAGTCTTTTTGGTCTTTTCTTTTTTGATGTTTGTGAAGAACTTGAACAGGCTCATGTCTTTTAACAAGGTGCTGTTTAAATAGCTCAGTATTCGTACATACACAAGTCCAGATTTTCTAATACTTAGATGTCTTCTAAAACATTAGAGGATTAGAAAAATCCTTGTAGCAAAGGTAAAATATTCTCTGGTCTATACTTTTTCCTCTCATAACAGGCAATACCAAAACAGTCCATTCAGAAGTAGAGTTGATACTTTTACTGAAAACCCATTCAAATGCTTCATAAAAGCTTTGGGTTTGGTTGCTGACAGACCAGGTATTGGGTGTTTCTCTTTTAGCTAAAAGACATCTTTCAGATGTAATGTCAAAAGAACTCTTTAAAAGCAAGGTTTCTGTCACTTCCATTGTTCATTTCAGCATTCGGTAGGCTGGATAAATGTTACAGAGTATAATGGACATGCCATTTATTAACATTTAATGGGAAAAAATTGCATATCCTACACTGTCTATAGTCAAATACTTTAGGAGAAAAGTAAAGTATTGCTCAACAAAGAAAAAGACCTAATTTGTATCAAATTCATAACCTAGTACATCAAATGTACTTCTGCAAAAATGTTACCTTGTGTCACCTACTGAATTGTACTTGTCAGGTGCTGGGCTAAGTCAATTATATCATCCACAACATCACATACATCCTTCTTAGTAGCAAATAAATCTCCTACTGAATTGAATATATCTCTAGTTGCAGATGACCCACAATAAACTGACTCTGGTTGCATTAGTTTGTCAGGATGTAGTCAGATGTATTTGTTAGAGGTGTACATTCCTGGTAAATTAAGTGCTTGATATACCTCTGACATAACATTTCCTGAAATATCCATGTTAGGAACAGGACTGATTGTATGAGCAGCTGAAATCCGTGCATCAATGTACTATAGCACTCAGATCCACTTTCTAGGAGACACCAATCATGTGAATGGGGTGAAATCACTGGCAGAAAAAGTTTAGGTCAGCAACAACTCTACTGCAAGGACTATTACTTATAGCTGACAGTGTGGCTTTAGACATACAATAGTTTGGCAGGGGGTTCAGGTGTGCAGAGAACAAGATTCATCAACATGAGAAAAAAGACAGTAGAGGAGACAATCAACCCTTTTTCATGTGTACTTGCTTTTGTCTGTATCTTTGATAAAAGATTTCTCCAGTTCTGCTGAGCCTGTCTCTACTTTAAATTTTGTGGCTTTCTTTATGATTGTGTCTCTTTGCATTATTTTATGTAATACTCAAAATATGGGAATAGAACACAACACAACATACAAACACAACATCCAAACTCTGATTATGAACTGGGTTGGGAAATGTTTCCAACCTTGTTACTTTGGTTGGCCATCTGCATTTTAAGTAATCAGGAAAAGTGACATGGGTAGGAAATGACAGTATTTTATTTAAAAGGAAGCTTTCAGTATAAGAAGGGGAAAAAAATCTGCTATCAGAAAGAAAGTGCTTCCTAGGAAAAATAACTAACAAAGAGAATAATTATCTCTTTCCCTGAGGAGTTGGAATGGCATTTCCTCTGTACAGAACTGCAGGTGAGCTCTGCCCAGAGTAGAAATATTGTTGAAAACCAGTTTCAGGTGGAGTCATGCAGACAGGGAAGAATAGTAGGTCTCCAGATGAATGCAATTAGTCTGCCAGAAGCTTGTGAATACAAACCATGGTAAGTGAAGAAGAAAAGTTAAGGCAACAGTTGGTATGGAGTGATATGCATGGGGTAGCTTTACCAGAAATCAGTGACATATGGTGTTTCCAGGGTGAATATTTATATAAAAGTTTAAGAAGCAATAATGGTAATTAATGTTTTCTTAAAGAAGCAGCAAACCTGCCCATTTTCACTGCCTAGCACAGGACATACAGCATGGATACGGATACTGGACACACAGCAGATCAGTTATTATTGCAAATCTTGAATATGATTGTCCTATTTTATTCTTCCTTAAAAATGGCAGGCTGGAACACCAACAAGCCTATATTATACAGAGTCTATAACATCTTTTTTTATCTTCCCTGACATCCCACTGTTTTACCACCTAGCCTCCTCTTTTATCTGGAGATATTCAGCTGCTTTTCACTTCCTATACTGATGTAACTGGATGTGGTAAATTATTAGAGATTTCTTAATGAGATATTTAAGTTCTAAAAATTAAAGAATATTTTTTATTTTACTTCACTGTAAATTTTTTCATATGGAAAATGAATGAAGGTTTTTTTTAGGTGACTTTCAGGATAGACTTTGTTTCATAGTCCTAGCAAAATCCATGATGTCATTGCTATTTCATTGTTATTTTTCTCAATTGAAAAGCTATTTATAGAAGGTAGAAATTGTCCTGAAATTTGAGCAAAGTTAATTGAAGATTATCCTAACATTTTCCATAATTTTCCATAATACCATCACTAGGTTTGAACTCCATCTCTCAACAGGAAATGAAAAATATTCTTATTCTAGTTTGTGACATTCTTCTGAATTTTAAGGGGTTTTTTTTTAAAGAACAGTTGTCGTTTTTTTTCCTTAAACCACCTTGTGCTGAAATCATCGATGCTTTGAAACTGAGCAAATGGAATTTTTTATTTAACAGAGACCCTTCAAGTTTTAACTGTTCTCCCAGATTCAGCAGAGATTTTCTTCTGTTCTTTGCAAAATCACATCTAATATAGATTTTAATGTTCAAATTCTGCTGAGTTTGTAAGTAGCTGGTCACTGATGTGGACCCCAGACACATCAGGAGCTGCAATTTAGCAGTCTGCAATGTTTGCGATGCATGTGGCAAGATAAAAGCCATTGCTACTCTTATTCTGTATTTTTCAACATTAACACAAATTAAAAAGAAGTGAGGCTTTTATTGTTATAAGGAATTATCAGCTCCAAGTCTAGAGCTTTCATTCAGGTACAAACTCTGTTTCTAACTTCAAGGACAAAAGACTGCACTTGGTAGTGCGTCTGAACCGATACCTGGTGATGTTCTGCATTGTTTCACTACAACTATGATACCATGCACAGCAGAAATCAGCTCCCATTTGAAATTCAAAATAAATCTCCTCTCTCATTGCCCTGGTACCTGAATATATTGTTCATGAGATATGATTTTTCTCACAGTACTACTTCTGTACACAAGGTATCTCTGCAAATAAAATAGGATTTCTACCCTGACCAAATTTTTT
>VZUA01107838.1:15400-27214 GCA_013401035.1 Horornis vulcanius
TAAAAAAATTGTACCATTAGCAACCATCCTGTCTCTCTTTTGACTATAATTTGAAATCTAATGATGATGAGAGATGATATATTTGCAGCTTCATGTTGCAGCTTCTTGCTGTGGTGCTGAATAACCAAAATAAAATCTTTTAAATTCTGGTCTTTATATATGCTTATCACTAAGATTATACATCATTATTTGCACTTCTCATCAAGATAGCAGGAAAAATAATTTTCTCTCAGAAAGAATTTTATACAATGAATATTAAATAGCTTATTTTTGTATAAATGAGTTAGATCGGTCTACCTTACATGCAATCATTTTTTTTTTTTTTTAATGCAGGCTCAGATTACATCTTCAAGGTTAGATCTTATCCAAATGTTCTTTACATTTGGCAATTAGATATCTTCTCTGGAATGAATAAAAAAGCAGAGAAATGGCTGTACATGACCTAAAGAAATGCAAATAAAACACACTAATGGTCTCAGCTCAGATTGACTGTTGTGAGATACTACAGTTTAGTCATTCAAATTTTGTTAATTGCTTCAGACAGATGTACTCCTGTGTTGAAAAAATACTATTTTCTTCCTAACAAGGAAAACTATTTTTTCTGGCACAAAGAAAATCTGTTTCCATCTGTCATATGATGGACAAAATGTAAAATTATAAAAGGGTTGCATGATGATCTGTTTCCAACATTACCTCAAGCAAACACCCTTTTTCATGTACAGTATCTTACTCTGACATTGAAGATGCCTGAAAACAAGGGAAATTACCTATGAGCACTGAGTACTAAATAAATTCCCATTTCTTCTGGCAGAAGATGTTAAAAAGAATGTTATGTTTTTGCATATTTACACTTAAAGTTCATTATGTAATCAAGAAAAAAACAGCCACAGGGACATTAACTTTGTCAGAGTTGTTATTGTGAGGCTGTCTTCGTGTTTCTTCAGATCATATTTTTATTGTAAGGAAAACTCATCTGCACTTTTACTGTCATTAGAGGGTTGTGCATATTTTATTTTTTTAGGGTGAATTGATTTCCCGTAGTACATAAAAATAGAATATCAGAGACATGCAGTCATTCTGATCCTCCTTCAAATACATACTGTACTTAGACCTTAGCCTTCCTTAGTTTTATGTTTATGGTCAGCCTTTTTCACTAAGCTATGGATATTAAATACAGATGAAATGATAAAGCAATTGCATTTTTGCAGTCTTAGAATCATACCCATCCATTCAGTTAATGAATAATTTAATTTCCTTAACTGACTCACATTTGAGTATCTCTGCAACATTAGCAAAACATAAAATTGTAATGTTATCCTTTTCTTATGAAATGTTTTCTCAATTTTAAAGTACTTCATTGCATGAAGCTTTAAACTATTCCCAGGCATTTTTCATGATGAACTGGGAGGCTTGACCTCTAGAGGATGTAGAATTCTAGGCTTCTAGCCAATTTAAATTACTTTTCCAATATACTAATATACTTCCTGAATACTTTTGAGTTTCTCATACATTGTGTGGGAAATGGGAAATCAGAACGAATTTCAGGCCCAAAACTGATTGACTGAATAATTTCAAGCAGCAAAGCAGCAGCTTATTTTTCTTCCATAACACAGGTTCAGTAACAACCTTGCTCTAATTTTATTGAAATACTTACAGGAGCTTAAGGTTCTCTTTGCATGGCATAACCTTATCTTCAGAATTTGCACATACGCCTTGGAAAAGTTTCTACTGCCAGGAGGTTGATGTAATGTACAGTTGCCAGTTCCTATATATTTTCCATCCTAGAGTGAAAAGTAAATAACAGAGAAGCTCCAAGATACTATTCATGTGATGAAACCTATACTGTGGTTTTAGGTTTGTTTTGAAATAACTTTAAAAGATTTATTGAATATACTTTATTTTTTGTCTCTAAAATTTTGAGAATAGAGAATTTCCCCAGTATTGTACTCCTATTATTTTAAAATGTGTGGAAAATTTCACATAGTTTTGCATTAATGATATTATTTAATTTCCCAATTAAGACTACTATTTTCCTTTCCCAAAATCCATCTGTCTTTAACCAAGATTATGGAATCAAGTAAGATTTCAAGAGAGTGATTGCTTAGTTTAAAATATATATTTCAATAAAGAGACTACCACCCCACAATTTGTAAACAATACATACATTTAAAAAATCTACCTAATGAAATTATCCCTTGCTGTTTTGGGTTTGTGTGCAAAGTTATGGTAGTGGGGGGCGTCTACAGGTGGCTTCTGTGAGAAGCTGCCAGAAACTTCTTCCATGTCTGGCAGAGCCAGTGCCAGCTGGCTCCAAGGCGGATATGCTTCTGGCCAAGGTCAAACCCATCAGTAACAGTGTTAATACTTCTGGGATGATGTATCTAAGAAGGGAAATAAACTGCTGTGCAACAGTAAAAGCCTTTGGAGAATATAGAGAGGAGTGAGTACATGTGGGAGAAGCAGGTCTTCAAAGGCACCAGGGTCAGTGAAGGAGGAGGGGCAGGAGGGCTCCAGGAGGCAGGGTAGAGATTCCCCTGCAGCCTGTGGGGCAGACCGTGGTTAGGCAGCTGTGCCCCTGCAACCCATGGAGGTCCACAGAGGAGCAAAGATCCACCTACAGCCTGTGGAGGACCTCTGGAGCAGGTAGATGTTTGATGGAGTCTATAACTCCATGGAAAGCCTGCCCTGGAACAGGATCCTGACAGGACCTGTGGCTCGGTGGAGAGAAGACCCTGTGCTAGAGCAGGATCCTGGCAGGACTTGTGACCCCCCTGGAAGGGACCTACTCTTGTTTGTGAGCTGCATCCCACTGAAAGGACTTACATAGAAGTTCATGGAGGGCTGACTTTTGTGGGAGAAACCCCATACAGGAGCAGGGGAATAATTGGACCTTGCTTGCCCTGTAAAGTGTCCTTTTGGAATCAGTTTCCAGAACCTCAGCAGTGACATGAAGACATCATAATATAGATATGTAAACAAATATGTACATATCAAGGAGGAATCCTCAGCCTTCTGGACTGGAATCACTTGTGAATACAGAATCATTTGAGAATGTACAAAACAGAGGCTCTTTATATTTTACCTCTTTACTACACACTAATGAGTTAAATTGCCCCTTCTAGTACCCCATGCAATATGCAATTATTATTCATTGAAGAACTGTAAAATGGAAACAGTGGCCTGAGGAGAGGAAGACAGGTGGGTTTCTTATTCAGGAGATTTCATCCATTTAATAAGACTCAGTGGAAAAATTATTGTCAATGGAGGAAGAAAAACATCTGAAGGAACCAGCAGTTGGAACAATTGGAAGACCTGGGGTTTCCTTTCAACTAATGCTCATTTACAGAATGAATCTGGTTTCTGACTATCATCAGAAAAATAAAAATTAATTATGTTTTTAATTTTTTTTCCACAAAATTTGTTTTAGGTCTTTTCTTCATAAATCATGTTAAATTCTTCTAACCATGTGAAGTACCTAAACAGAAGAAGAGATAGATAGAAAGATGATCTGTTTAGTTAGAAGGAATTTGTTTTTCTGGCTTTCAGGATCTTGTAGGCATTATGCAGTCAATCCATGCATCCGGTCATGGATTCATATTTTCAAAGTCAAATAAAGAGTAAATCTAAACAAGTGCTTAACTGAATTAGTCAAGATCCCCAATATGCAGGGAAAATGTAGAATTCATCTTCCTTTAAAGGGATGCTTGAGGAAAATAACATCTGCAGTTGTTGGATTTTTAGGCAATAAAGACAAAAAGCGCAGCTACCATTGTTTGTTATTACACAATGCTGTCAAGAGCATTTCAGTCCAAAATTTCTGTTTTGACCTATGCCTTTAAAAAGGCCTTCAGACTTGATCAAAATGCTGATTTCATCATTAACATTTGACAGACATGTAAAGTGCCTTATTAGCAAAAACATACAGTAAATAAAAAAACATGAGGTAAGCCTAGATCCTATAAAGTCTGATGCCTTGGAGGTAAGTATTTCAATATATAAGTTTCAGAGATTTTTTTCGACATAGTGTACCTCAGCTTCTTAAGTAGTTTGGTTGACTCAGAATATTGAGCTGAGCAGTGCAAAACCATTCAGTAGAAAATGTGAACAGGCTTATATCCTAAGATTCATCCTTCTCTAAAGTTTAGATGCTTAAAGGATTTCAGAAAATACTTTCATCCATTCAAGATCCTGACCTGAATGCAGCAAGTTACAGCATTTGAGAAAGTGAGCAAACATCACTGTACCCAAAGGGGCTTAAAAAATGGAACTCTGAGGTAGGAAATAGAATATTTTAAAATCTTTCTTTATCTTGAGGAAGTTTACACTCTGTGCTGGTTATGATATGGATAGAGTTAATTTTTTCTTAATAGGTCATATGTGGTTTTTTTTTGTGCTGAAAACAGTGCTGATAACACAGGAATATTTTCATTATTGCTGAGCAGTTCTTACACAGTCACAGCCTTTTCTGCTCCTCTTCACCCCTGACCAGCAAGTAGGCTGGGGCTGCACAAGGACTTGAGAGAGGACACAGCCAGGACAGATGACCCCAACTGACCGTGAGGATATTCCATACCACATAGTGTCTTGCACAGTTGCAGGAAGAAGAAGGAAGGGGCAAGTTTTTGAGTGATGGCATTTGTCATCCTAAGTCACTGCGACATGTGACAGAGCCCAGCTGTCCTGGAAGTGGTCAAACCTACCTGACAATGGGAAGTGGTGAATGAATTCCTTGTCTTGCTTTGCTTGTGTGTGTGGCTTTTGCTTTATCTATTAAACTGTCTTTATCTCAACCCATGAATTTTACTATTTTTGTCAATTTTTCCTCCTATCCCAGTGAGGGTGGGGAGTGAGTGAGGAGCTGTGTTGTGCCAAGTTTCTGACTCGGGCTCAACCATGACACTTTCATGTCTGCTATATATCAGGGCTTAGATGAAGGCAGGATAAAACATAACAGTAACTGATGAGATACTCATTGTTTTAATAATAGGTCATGAATTAGTCACAGATTGATATATCCCCTTATCCGTTGAGTTGCTGATCTGCAGAATCACATTATTCGCTGTATTGCTTTAGTCTCTTAATATCTGACTGAGTTTTCTGACTGAAAAAGAGTTGGAGTTTGGAACAGATAAGCTCTCAATTTATCCTAATGGTCACTTTCTAAATATTTCTAACATTCATAGTATTTCTACATTTCTAATAATTCTACAAATATTAGCCATTAGAAGTCTGAGACACTTCCTAAAGACGTTACAATGATACACAAAGAATTTTTCAGTTTGACAGTGAATCTTTGTGAATTTTTATTGTTGTAATTACTTTAATAGAGAGATAACTATTTTCAAAACCATGTATTCATTTTATCTCCCAAAGCATGAGAAAATTTTCAAATTTCAAATTGACGAGGCAATGTATATCCCATCTTTCCTTAGTTAATTCTTTAGTAGGACAGGGAAGATTTAGCATTTTATTACACTTCTCCATGATTTGCTTCAGCATGAGCCCCTCCTACAGGCAACAATTCTCCACAAACTACTTCAATGTGGGTCACTCTTCCACAAGGTAGAAGCTTTTCAACCTTTCAGGCTGCTCTAGTGTTGGTCCCCTACAGGGTCACAGTTCCTACATAGAAACCTGCTCCAGTGTAGGATTCTCTCTCCATGGGTCTGCAGGTTCCTGCCAGGATCCTGCTCCAGCACAGGCCTTCCACAAGATCACAGCCTCCTCTCAGGCATCCACCTTATTCAGTGTGGGTCTCCTCCACGGGTTGCAGGTGGATCTCTGCATTGCAGTGGTCCCCCATGGGCGCCAGGGCACAGCTGCCTCACCATGAGCAGCATCATGGGCTGCAGGGGAATCTCTGCTCCAGTGCCTGGAGCACTTCCTTCCTTCCTTTTCCAGTGACTTTGGTGTCTGCAGAGTTGCTTCTCCCAGATATTCTCACCCTGGACTTCTCTGGCTGCAATTACGTCTGTGCAGTACTTTTTTTTTTGTTTGTTTTCATTTTTAAATATGGTATCACAGAGAGATTATCATAATTTCTTACTGTTCCAGTCTTGGCCATTGACATATCTGTCTTTGAACTGGCTCTCACTGGCTCTGCTGGGCATGGAGGAAGCTTCTAGCACCTTCTAGCACAGAAGCCACCTATATAGTCCCCAGGCTACCAAAACCTCACAATGTGTCTTGGGTTTGCCTTAACTGAATTGTCTGGTAAGGAAGAAAAAGGTCAGAGAATTCACAAAACAGAACACACCATTAAATAAAACGATGAAAGTCTTAAATTTTCTTGTAAATACACCCTCTTTCTCTGAAATGCTGATAAGGTTTCATTTCTTTATATTATTGCATTGTTTTTAGGTTGCTGCTTTAAAAAAATAGTGCCATGATGTTTACTCTGTTTTCTCACTACCTAGACTGATACTAGAGGACCACATTTTTCTACTGTGGGGAATTGACTTTGCCCAAGCTACAGGTCTAGAGGCTCTTGAAAATGAGGATATTCACTTACTCTTCTGCTTCAGCTGTGTGCCTGTAGAGAAAATAATTTAATGGTCAATGGGCAAAGTGAGTAGCTGATGTTCAGTTACTGGATGTTCAGTTACTGATGTTCAGTTACTGTTTGCCTGGACCCAACAACCCTGGATCCTCTTTGCCCTGTTGGCTTCCTGATTTATCATCTGGATTTGATTTGAATGTCCTGCAGGGAGGCTATAACTGCAGTTTTCCCCATTTCTCCTGACTTCACTGTATTTCCTAGACTGCCTCTTAGCAGTAGAGGGAGAGTGCCTCCCTCTGAGACATGGAGCTTTCCTAAGACTTGTGGGATATACCAGCTTGATCCACAGTTTCTAAAGTATTCTCCAGAAGGTAAACTTGGACACTGGAAGAATGGTAAAGGCTTATTGATACACTTGAGCACAATTTCAAGTAAAGCATGAGTGATCCAGTGATATCTGTTTGCATACACACTTGTACAATCTGATTTACGACTTACATGAGTCTCAGCAAGGCTATGTGCTTAACTTCATCATGCCATAACTCTCTTTAGTATAGTTGTGTTATGGTATAAGCCTTTAGATTTCAATTTAATATTTGAGTTTCTGCCTTGAAAGGAAAATCAGTCTATAATGTTCCCACTACACAGACAGAGACTAAGATTATCTGACATTGAAGTTACGAGAAGACTCAAAGAAACAGCTTTTTTTACAGGCACCCAAATAATGAAAGAACTTTCTAACTCATGAAAATGCTATTTTTGCTGTATCTCTTAGTGAGTTTAGTAAATTCATAGTATTGTACAAGGGTAATACGATGCTTCATACTTTATATTGTAAAGCAATAGCAGTTATTTCATGCCATCTTTTTGTTATTTGAGACCATTTAGGGAGCAAGACTGCCTTCAACTATGAGAAACATACATTTTATGAAAAGAGAAAAATTAATGTTAGTAAACAAGTGCTCAGTTATTTTCAGGTTGATTCATGAATACTGTTTGATGCATCAATCTGTGTAAAGCTTTTTGTTTAGTAGGTGAGAACTCTATATCACTTAATACATGTGTATGACAAGGTTTTTTTATGTTTTCTCCTCTTTTTCATGGGAACAATTTCAATCTCTAGTTATGTACCTTAGAAAAATGTTTACGTCTCCCCAATGTTTTTATACTGGTTTTGTTTCATGTTGGTAAAATATTGTTGCAACTCTTGACTTTCCTGTGCAGAAGTTCCTTTCTTCATTGGCAGGTTTCTGCTGTAAATCACTTCTGTCTGAATGGATGGTCCCCAAAGTCATTTTGCTTAGATTTGCTCAGAGGCATCTGACTGGAATGATTTTGAGTTCTGATAAAAGCAGGAATTCATAGCCACTATTGCCATTACTTGCTATATAGATATCCAACACAAACACATTGGTGATATGAAGGTTCCAGGGACCATTCTGAAGATCAAAGAGTCTGAAAGAAAAACAAGTTTGGTGTTTGGGGTTGGTTTTTTTGGTATCTCTGTGACTATTCTTAAAGGTTTATTTGAATACTTTGGGAATCTATGTTTTATTGTCATTGTCATTCAAAAATATAAACCCAAAGTTTATTGTAATCTTTTAGATAACCTTGTATAGTTTTTATATAGTTACTATACAGGCTTTAATAAAAGCTGCAAAAGATTGAAAATAAAAATTAGGATATATTAAGAATGCAGCAGATATCTATGCAAGCTTAACACTTTAAATTTGATAGGAATATTTTATTAAATATCTTAAAGCTTTGAGTTAAAACTTTGGTTGAAGAATTTTCCCACAGAACGGCTGATATGAAGTTTTCATCCTTAAGGAATTAGTTTATATTTTGCTGAGGTATCTATTCAAAGAAACTGCATAGCTTAATTTTAAAAAAAAATCAAATTTCCATTTGAAATTATTTTTGGCAGCAGCAAAAAAGATCATTTTGCAAGCATGTAAAAGAACACATTTAATTCACTGAAGATTTTTAAAATGTATCTTCCAGCATAAAGATCTTAATAACTTCATTATTTTTCAAATTTAGAACAATGGAACAACTTTGATACAGGAAGCCCTTCGAAAAATGGAGCTTTTGATTTCCTTAATTTGGTTAGGAAGTCTTAATTATTTAAAAGTTTTATTTAAAGCATTACAAAACAATCACTTTCAGGAATAAGGAAATCTAAAAGATGTCTTCTAATATCCTACTAAATTCTTCCTTTATATAGGAATTAGACGGCACTAGATTTCATTCATATTTACATGATATTCAGAGAGATGAAGAGAATTTTATAAATCTATACAGCATAAATTTCACTATTCCAAAAAATATATTTGTGGTAGATGCAGTGATTTCAAACCCCATTCAGCAATTCTTCATCATAATTAAAATGGATGTTGTCTTCCTTTTAATTGCAGGGTACTAGAACTTTGAGATTTCCCCTCTGTTAACTGTCATTCACTCGTGTAATGAAAAAATGATCTTTACCTCAAATAACATAACCCAGTCATGTAAGTATAATGCAAGGACTGTTGAAGAGGGGTGAAGAGAAACACTGGGACCACATTGGTCAGTCTCCAGTATCATCCTGGGGTAACCACAGCTGTACAATATGACCACTTTTTTAAAGAACTGCTTCAAGGACAGGAGCAAAGAAAGGAGGAAACAAAACAATTTAAACTGACATATCTTGGCTAAAGTATATAGCAGGATAAAAACAGAAATCTGGTCATAAATTCTATGGAATGGTAAAATTCGCTGTGTATGACATGCCTGTGTTTTCCTACAGTTTTCAATTATCTTGTAACAAAATGAATCCCTTCCTATGGCATTCCAGTACAGTAAAATTAAACTAATACAAAGGACTATTACATTAGATTTGCTTTCAAGTATTATCCAAGTAATAAGTTTCAGGCAGTTCAATTATAGCAAAAGGGAAATTTTCTACTTTGGGGTTTTAATGCCGTAAACCCACAAACTTTCCTGGATGACTGAAATTGTATAGTGTGGGATTTCATGGACATGTATCTTCTATGAGAGCTGGTTATTTCTTTGACATAAATGTCAAATAAGAGTATGTTTCTTGCTATTTAATCTAGTTAAGATGCTTGCAACTATAAACAGGCATAGAGAAATTTTAACAGATGCATTTGGTCATGCAGGAACGTTTAATGATTGAAAATGTCACCACTTCCAAGGTTTTGAGTGTCTGAAGCATCAGAATAACTACATGTCAGAACTAAGCATCCAAGCTTCAACAACGTTTTGCTCCATAATTTAGGTTTTGTTAGGTCTTGGCATATGAGAAATGTCTGAGAACTCAAAGGTTTCCTTTCATCCCCTAAATCTTGGTAAAATTATAGCCTTTTTCTACCACATGATCGTTGATTTAATTGATCAGCAGGGAGATGGCTGGCCCATCTTTCACATGACTGCTGTTCAAAGCTGGGTCTGAGACAGCAGAGAAAGGATTTAAAAGGTCATTCCTGGCTCTGTTGTGACGTGAATGACTTATAACCATGGGTATTTTAATGATTCAGTTCCTAGTGAAGTCACCTAAATAAATAGTTGCATTGGCACAGCTAAGAAGAGATTGGCTGAAGGCAAGAAAAGAAATTGGAATGAGTGTTTGGGAGTGGTTGCCAAACCAGCTTTTTCATAAAACAGAAAGCTCATGTAACAGCTTGAGTTATTCAGTACTCACAGGGCTCAACAAAGTTTTTATTTTGCACATGTGGAAGAAAATGTCAGCCTGAAAATGAGAATAGTTCAGGGTGACCTAATTGCAGATTTTTAGTACCTGAAGAAAGCCTACAAGAGACTTGGAGAGATGTTTCTTACAAGACCATGTAATGACAGGACAAGGCAGGGTATGACTTCAAACTGGGAATAGGTTTAGGTTAGATATTGAGAAGAAATTCTTTCCTGTGAGAGTGGTGAGGCACTGGAATATATTGCCCAGAGAAATTGTGGATGCCCCATCCCCAGAAATGTTCAAGGCTAGGTTGGATGAAGTTCCAAATAATCTTGTTCAAGAGGAAGGTATCCCTGATCATGGCAGTAGGGCTGAAAGTAGATGATCTTTAACAACCTTTCTAACCCAGGCCATTTTATGATTCTGTGTCTGCAACAAAAAATAGAGCTTACAGCTAGAATTTAGTCCTTGGACATCTAAGTAAAGGAAATTACTAGCATGTGAACTAATATGAACACTTGGCAATGAATATAAAATATATTTAATCCTTCCAAAGAAGAAAAAATGGTGTATTTTAATGGAACCTGATGCTTTGGACATCCTAGATAGTTTTCTCTTAATTTCTTTTTTTTTTTTTCTTTTTGTAGATTTTTTTTGTCCCAATTGTTCTAAGCTCCACACATTGTTAAATCTATATCTAACTTTAATTTTTATTAAAAACCACAAACAAACAAACAAACAAATAAAAACAAAAATCAACCAACCAACGAAAACCCAAAGAAAGCCCACAACCCATTGTGCAATCTTTGTTTTGTTTGTTTGTCTTTGTTATATTCAAGAATTGAGAGCAGCTGTAAGCCAGCCACTGCAGTACTTGCAACCATCTTAAGCCACATATTTCTGTTCAATATTTTTATTTTTTTTCGTTTTCTTTTTTTGTTTTCTTTTTCATTTTTGGTTTCTTTTCCTTTTTTGTTTTCTTTTTCTTTTTTTTTCCGCAAATACCTTTTCCTTTCATTCTGTTTCAAAACCCTTAGNGAAAGAAATTGTCAGACAATGAGTTCTTAGACCCAGGTGAGTAAGATTTTCCTCTCAAGTCAATTGCAATTTCCTTTGTAAAAGGGAATGCACCATTTATTCTTTGTTTTTGTATTTATTTCTTTCTTAATATAGTTTTTATATATTTTATTTTGTCCTTCCAAAACCTNNGGCAAGTTTAAGACCGTAGGACAAAAACCAAAGGAAAAGCACCCCACCAAAATATTTCCCCTCTCTCCTGAAAGTTTTGCTCTGAGAATAGGGGTTTCTAATGTGAAGTCAAGAGGCATAATATTAAAAAGATAATTTTTGTGTTAAGAGGGCTAGGTTAGTTTATTGATAATTTTCTCTTTTGACTGTGCCTGAAACCAAACTGCACATACCATATGCTAGCATATGCTAGTTGTAAAATGATGTGTGATCTATACTGGTAGTGAAAAGGCTTTATTCTACACTAATTAGGCACGCCTGGTTAAAGATACACAGGCAGTAAAAGTAATAATGGGCTCACAACAAAGACTGCTGTGATCATGCAAATCAGACACCTGAAGATACCAAGGAACTAGTACAAAGAGAAAAGAGG
>VZUA01107852.1:5464-17240 GCA_013401035.1 Horornis vulcanius
TCATGCACGTCTTTCAGACTTCTGTCCTGATCTTGCCAAGCCTCACAAAATGAATGATCTGCTATGTATTTCAAAGAAGGAAAGCCCTCCAAAAAGAAATCCACATCCATGGAGGAAGTGGAGCTGGTCTTTCATTTATAGCAAGCCTGCATCACAAGAAGATTTAGTGAACATTTAGTTTACATCTACCAAATGGATTTTTGAGAAGACAGTAGTATTAACTCCACTGCTTGATACTCATTTAGTAACAATCCATGATACATAAATAGTTTGCATTAAATGAATGCCTTCTCTTCATAGGCATTTTTTCTTCCTCACAATATGCAAATATTTATCAGCTTTTTAAAATCACATATTTATAAATAGATAAAGATTTATCACCTGGTAACAGGCCATAGGAAACATATATTCAAGTGAAATCAGTTACGAGTGAATTGTTATCTGTTTTTTTTCTGAAGGACGTGCATGACTGAAACATAAAAGTCCATTTTAAGGCAATTCTTTTAATACCCAGTGGAAAATACTTGTGCTGTTGAACAAATACCTTCAAAAGGCTTAAGAGTAAAAACCTTTCTTATTATGTCAGACTGAAGAGTGAGATAGCCCCATAGGTTGAAAGAAATCGAATACAACGTGAAGTGGGTGTATCATCCTAGCAACCAGCATCCACTAGTTTAGGGTTTTCTTCAGCAAGGAAACAGTTTTTGTGAGCACTGACAAAGAGAGCTTTTTAAGAGAATTCAAGCCATTGTTGCTGCACTTGTCATTCTTGGCCTCTTTGCCAGTAGACACAGTAATGCATGGTGGCTGTGAGGACCTGTTCTGCACTGTTTAACACGCACAGTTTTGTCACACCCCAAAATTGAAAACTGACTGCCTCTCACCCTCAGGAGAAGGGAATCCTGCCCTATATTCCCTGAGGAACCTGGCAGTGGAATAACCAGTGGAGAAGGTGTGCTCAGCACTGATGGTGTCAGTTCCCCCTTTGACTAACAAAATCACTGTTACATATAACCCAAATGTCCAAAAAAACATTAAGCTAATGAGACAACCTATGTTGTCTATGTTCTCTATTAGAATATCCAGAGCCTCATAAACTGGGCATCAAAGGCTGGGGACAGCACTGGACTCCAACAGGATGACTGATAGAGAGGTCTGATGCATCTTTGAGCAGCATAAACTTTCTAACAGAGATTAAAAACTCGTGCGGAATTTTTGTTATTTTTTAATGACAAGCTAGTTACTATGGAAAGTTACTATGACCAATATGATGACAAATACTGATGCACATTTTCCACTGTCCTGAGAACTAATTCTCCTTTCTCACATTCTCTTCTTTGGTTTATTCATATGATATAATAAAAGAGTAGTTAACTTTCAAAAACATCATGTAAATATTGAAAGTAGTATGCAACCCACAGCTCAGTGTATCTTTCCATAGTTACAATAAGCCCTATGCAATCCTACAATTAATGTCAGATTTGATTTCTCTTGTGCTTTTCTGTCCTTATTATAGCAATCATTTCTGTTTTTCTTCTCTCTAGTCTTTTCTCAGACTCTCAAAGTGATAGCTTTTGTGATCATTTACTTTGTATATTATTCCAGCTTTCACTTCACTTTGAAATGATCGTTTCAATATTATATTAAATTGATTTTTCGTCCCTGTTCTACCTCCCACATTTCCATATTGATATCACATCTTCCACCCTCATTTCCTCAATAATCTTGGCTTGGTTATGGATAGAGTTTTCAACTGAGTGGTGTTTGAACATGGTCATTGGGTTTGTTTGTGAGATGTCTGCACCGTGTCTGCTTCAACCACTTGATAGAGATTTTTTATGGCCATATTGGTTTGGCAGAACCTGTACATATTTCAGCATCATTTTTACATGGGATGTGGATCTGCTCTTTCTAGCTTGTTCCTAGCACTCAGTGTGGATTAAAGGGTGCATTGATCACTGAATAAGTCTGAGAAGGTTGATTTTAAGCAAGATTTAATACCAGAAGTTAGTATATTTGGATTCATATAAAATAAGTAGAAATGAAATAAAAATATTTTCAGTTCCTGACTCTGAAGAACTAAAGTGAGGATACTTTGAATTCTATTACAAGCTAATTATTTCTTGTTCTAATCTCAGGATATTTTTTCCCAGACTTATTTGACGATGCTGGCTTTTCTCCAAAAACTGGAAAATATTTTTGAATGAGCATTTTATTCTAAATTATTCCAAGCATTTTTGGTTTATTATTATGGCCAATATTTTTTGCGTCAGTTTGGCATTCTGTCTGCCCCTAGATAAATTTGTTTTTCCTTCCCTCTGAAAAACCAGTATAATAATTTAGGAGCTAAATAACTTTTCAGTAGACTTGTCACTGATGTTCAGATTACAGTTTTACTGCTAGACAAACAGAAACCCACATTTAAAGTGTTGATGGAGGCAGTTGGATGTTGTTACAAAAGCTGGTGGCTAGAGGGAACTCTTTTTCCTTGTTGGAGATGGTAGATCTAACAGTAAAGGAACTTCTAGTGCAGCAAAGCAGTCTATTAAAGAAAAAGAAGGAGGAAAAATCCTTGAAACAAAAACATTAGCTTGAATTCTGAAGTGCTCCCAGTTGGGCGTAGGAATGAGGAGAAGTGTCAATGAAATTTATCATTTCTCCAGCTAAGAAAAGGAGAGCCTTTCAATGTCCAGGGACAGTTGTAAGGTCACGCATGGCTAAATGCACTCCCAGCAGCCAGCTCCTTAGAAGCTGCTAGAAGAGTTATGGCAGCCTCTGTTACCCTGGCTGCAAGGGTAGATGTTTTGGTTTTGTGCATGTGGGAAGAGAAGACCCAGACCACAAAAAAGAGCAGGGAGTTCACAGAGCAGCAGTAGGTGAGGCATTTAGGTAACAGCTACTGCACTTTTAGGCCCTAAGCCAGCAAATTAATTAAGCATGTGCTTAAGTTTAAACATTGAGTAACTCATAGCTTTAGCTGAGCTATTCAAATGTTAAAAGTTTAACAGCTTTAAAGCCTACAGGCATCAGGTTGCTTAAGCTTTCGTGTTTTGGCTCCATCTACACCCTGGGTACTACCAGGGTGGTGGGCACAGGGTGGGTGGGGAGAGCTTTTGTTTGGAGAATGTGTTGGGGTGGTACTTGGCAAAAGCTGAGGTGTAGGGAAGCCTGACATGTGCACAGTCTCACTCCCATCTGAAACTGGGCTGTGGCCAGATTGTGTACCTTACACAGCTGGAATTTGGAAGCACTCCTGGTACTATAGTGTGGTCCTAGAGACCTATTTCTTTCTTGTCTGTCATTCTTGTTGGATAACGCCCTGAAAGATAATGTAGTAGAGCAAATCAGGTGAGGGGGAGCAAAGCAAGGATGGAAGAGTTGGAGAAGAGATTACAATGCTGACAATTAGCATAACCTTAAGGTCTGGTTTAACGCTACCTTACTCCAGTACTGCTTAACTCCATAGAATGGCAAGAAAGTAATATAAATCTTACCATACTCCTCCCTGTTAACCAAGTAACTCTGAAGCCATGAATACCTCACAAGCCCCAACTGTCCTTACATGGACTAGCCTCTAGAAGCTAAGGCCCACAGCCCTTTTATGGGGTCACTGTTACGAACACAGTAGGGCCCAGGTGTAAGTGTTTCAGCAAATGTTCCTGCAGATGCACTCCAAATGTTCTCAGCTGTGCTCCAACAGCACAATTTTCCAAGAGCTGTTGAATGTATCTTGCATTCGGCAGCTGTGGCTATATTGCTAAAAAGCACGGAGTTTGACAGCTCTGCCTGCCCTCTGTCTGCACTGCCAGCTGGCCTGGGCAAGCTTGGCCTTGAGACAGTGGAGTGTAGTCAGGCAGGTGTGGCCCCAGACGTCTGTCCTGTATGACCATGCCAGGACTGTGTTTGCTCACTGCACGGCACACAGGGCTGATCCCAAACGTGATCTCTCTTCTGCCCATGGCATACTATTTAAGTACTGAGCAGTTCTGAACTGTTCAGTTGTGTCAAATCAGGCCAAAACTCTATCTGACCCTGGCATCTTGCCGTTGGCAGAGGCAAATAGAGGTTGATAGTGGAGAGCATAATACTCTTCCCAGAAATACTTTCACATCCTGCAGCAATTCACTCTTCAGCAACTTAGCCAGATTTTCATTGAAAGGATTTGTCCTGTCATATCCACATCACCCTACAGTAGGGAGCTCCACCACACCAGCCTACTGCTTTTCAGAACTGCCACTGGGTGCTTCCTTTTGATGTCCCCCAGTTGCACTCATGGAGACCACACATTGTCTGTGGAACGACCCTGGCCTGTGCCTGATTTTGTAGATCTCTGTAAAGTGTCTCTCCTCAGACAAGTATCTAGAGGCTAAAGAGTCATAGTGCAGTTACTCGTCACCTGGAAGTTGTTCCATACCTTTGATCAGCTCTGTCACTTGCCTCTCCACTTTTTTTCAGTTCTACTATGTCTTTTTTAAGATGTGTGTGCCGGGGGAGGGAACCATAACTGCTGAACTAGGTCACATAAAATCTTGGACAAATTCCTGGGTTTCTATTTTAATGTCTCCAAAGCCTTGGCAAAGGTTCAGAACAGTTCAGTTTTCTTCCTCTCTCTCCCTTCAGTAGAGTTACTTCTATGATTAAGGCAAACCTCCCAACCTCCCAGCTTGCCAATGTGAAGCTGGAACAGAGAAGTGCATCTAGAAACACACTGATGGAAAGATCACTACGTTTGCTCCTCTTCAAACTCAGGCTTTCTTACTATACAATCTCACTCACAAACTGATCAAGTCCCATTTGAAAATAAGCAAGCGGTTTTGCCCCCACTACTCCTACCAAAATGCTGTTACAGGGTATCACAGCCATAGGAAATCTCCACTCTACCTTTCTTCATGGATGCTTTACAAAAGTTTATTTTAATTCATCTTCTCTTTTTCATTAATATTTATTTCCCTCATTTGTTTATGGATTGCAAACATGCTCAGGATAATAATGTGAGGTCATTCTAACTATGACCCTCCACTATCTTGCATGACATAGTTTCTACTTCTTTCTTCTAGCTTTCACTTCCATCTGCCATAGTTGGACATCAGCTTTTCTGAATACTCATGGCCAAAGCTGTGGACAGTCTTCTGGACAGTCTTTCTGAGGACTCATCAGTGCCTTGGCAACTGCATGCTTCTGGAAAAACTGCACTTGCATAATCCTAACCTCGACATCTGCCTTTCTCATGTTGGTAATTGCCATGGTCCTGATGCAATTTATCCAAATACATTGCTTTGTGTTTAATTATTTTGTCCCTTAAACTTTGTTCTATAGTTCCCCAATCCTCCTGATCTCCAGCTGATAGTGCTAGCCAGGTTTTCCTGTTTCTTCTGTCCTGGCTAAAGAGGAAAATGCAAGCACCTAACTGCTCCTGCCAAATGTCCTATTACTTGTTAACTTCACTTGGCTGTCATAATTTCTCTTTATATCCCCACAATTCTCTTCTGCCATCAATTGTCAATCCCAAATAATTAATTGAATTTTAGGGCATCTCTAGAATATTTTTAATAGTCACCTTTCTTGACTGTATCTCTCTTATTACAGCTGAGATAGTGTTTATTATGTAAATTCTTTTGCAAGCCCAAGTTCAAGTTGTCTTTCACCAAAGTGTAAGTCAAATTATGGAAATGTTAAACTCAAGTATTTTGTGGAAATTTTTGCACAGTGGACATATTACTTAAACTTTTTGATTACAAAACCTATTTTAAGGATGCTACCACTCAGTTAATCATGCTTAATTTTTGCTCTGGTTTTATTTTTTGATTTGAAACTTATTGCTGAGTGAAAAGAAAACTCAGCGCCTCTTGAAGTGTTTTATAGTGCCATAGCTGTAAGACAGGGAAAAGTGACACATGTATTTCCATTGATGCCTTAAGAACCTCTCAGAGCAGGGAAACACAAGGTGGTGGCAATACCTTTGCCTTCTGCATACTAGAAAGAAGAATAGAGTAGAGTAGCACTGGAGTGGCCCTTGAAGCTAAGGAAGGATTTTTGCCAAATATTGGCACGATTGTTCTGAGTGGCAGGGCATCTTACTTCTGTCCATCTTACTTTTATCAGTGGGCTTGCAGAATCTCTTCATTAAGATGTTTTTAAACTGGGTAAGCAGAAGTGCCTCCTGGCTTCAGCAAAGAGGCTGTTTTTGCTGAGGGCTTTGAAGCTCCTAGATTTATAAACAGGAGAGTTGAAGACAGATTTAATAATAACCTGAATCCTACCCTAGAGAGAGCACACAGGCACGAGTCTCTGTTTAGTCCATAACTAGAGAAATGGTAATTTGGAGCGTTCAGTGGAACAGAACTGGTCATCACAAAGCAGAAGCCAAGGCTGTAAAATCTGACACACTTGAGACCTCTGGCTTGCATGGCTTTGGGTTAGGCACGTCACTATTTGCACTATTTGCTCTGCACCTAAATCCCATAGCTGCTGTTAGAGCCCATGGATTACAAAAGCTGAGTTACCAAAGTGCTGAGCTGCTGGGACAAGTTCGACCACCAGTTTTAGTAGCCTTTAGCTCCATTGCCAGTGTTTATTCCCATGTTTATTGGTATGTAAAACAACCCATCTTGATATAAATAACAAAACAGATCTTTCTTCTTAATGCCAAATAGCCGTTTTCATTCACTATGCACATTCTTTTATTCTACAGTGTGGCTACCTAGAGATGCCCAGACATTTGCTTAAAACACATTCTCTGACAATAAGAAAACAATCAAGTGTAGCTGTGTGCATGGAGCAGTGCCTATCTCCAGGAACCAAATGACATTTACAGTTTCTTGCCTTCCAAAGAGTGTTTTTTGGGCTTCTTCATACTCCAGAAACTTCTCTTAAATATTTTTAGTCTCAGGATTTTGGGAGGGGATTGAAATATTTCCTGCCAAGTTTTTCAGAAGGTGTATTGCCAAAAATGTCTGTACAAAGAGGAGAAACTACTTAAAAATATTCGCTTCTTTTAACCCAAATTTCAACTGTTACACTCATGCTCTACTTCATTCACAGAACAAAATGCCTTGCACAAACACACGCACCACTTTGTAATTTTCCTGATCCAGATGCTTTTGCTAAACATATGGCTGCTGACAGTAAAAATTTAGAAAGAACTCTTACTGAATCTGCTTTTTCTCTACTTGCTTTTCCTTTATACTCTCTTTTTTCCTGTTCCAAACTATGGCAGGCATTTAGTGTATCTCAGAAAACAAGAATTTCCCAATTTTTCTCACCTCTTAGTGTTCTCATCACCTGCAATTATTCAAAACAATAAAACCCTGGTGTTTTTTTCTCAAGAAGAAAAAGCTACATTATGTAAAAGATTTGTGGCTGTGATTGATTACAGACTATAGAAGAAAAAGATTATTCTGAAGGAAAAGTCTTAGAGATAAAAGGATTATAGTTACTTACACTTGCTGACATGGGATTGAAATATTCCATTTCTGCTTTTGTGACCACTGGGCTCACTTGTGAAAGCTGGGTAAAACTGGGCAGAAACAGATTAAAAAGAAAAACAAGTCCGTTTTCCACAGCCCAGAGAGTACAAGAGCAATGCTAAAGAAAAGAAAAAAAAAAAAAAAAAAAAAGAGAGAGATGTTAAAATATCTTTTTGTTTTTGAGCTTGACCCTTCATTCCCTCATCCCATTACACTGGAGATAATGGGCCTGCTCTACTCCCACAAGGACAATTTAAGCTATTATTAGTAAGAAAGAGTTCTCTTCCTTACATGCTGTTCATCCAAGGAGTGCAGAGGAAAGCAAGCAGAGGAGAACCCCTGCAGACCATGTGGCATGGCTTGGTGTAGCCACAGCCCTGGGGTCATGCTGGACCCCCTCACCACACCCTGGGCAGAGCACAGCAGGTCACTGCCGCTCCAAACGCCTCTCCCTGGGGCAGGGGCAGCCAGAGGCACACACCAGCTCTGTGGGAAGGAGGATATGAGACTGCTGTTCCCAGCAGAATCATGCCTCAAGTTCCTAGAGGCACCCAGGAAATGGCTCAGAGCTGACCCAAGCCTCTTTCCTGAAGGATAGCCACTCTTCACTTTCCAGATTGGGAGTGACATTTCTTTGCTAGAAATCAGCAGCTGTAGTGTGGCTTTTTCTAGTTTCAGAGCTTTTATTATTTTTCCAAGCCTTTCCCCTTTCCCTCGGCAATAAAGTGGTCATTGTATTTACTCATGCTGTGCTGGAATGTTTTTTTATTTACAGTGAAGTAGAAATGATGCCAAACCTTTCAATGTTAGTTTAGTACCATTTTTCCCACCACTTTTTGTTTGTCTGCTTTAATGCACCTAGTTTTTATTCTCATTCTGCTCTAATTTGTTTGCACTCATTTCACAGGAAAACATCTGATGTAGTTTGGACCACAAGTGGCTCAAAGATCACATTCTGAGTAAAAAAATTATTGATGTCTATACCCTTTTGGTAGACTTTTATGACTTTTACTTCCTTTGAATTTCTCTCAAGAGTTACTCTGGATATCTGCATATCTTGAAGAAAAATCAGAGGTAAAATAGCATCTATTTCTGTCTATGTTTGCATTTGCTGTCGCACAAGAAAAAGAGAAAAATTAAATCAGAAAAAGAAAAATCCTACTTTATTAATATGGGGGTTGTTAAATTTTATCACTTAATTAAAGACATAGAAAGTTAAATCTTGGGAAACCTTTTTATGTCTGTGTAGGTGGAAAGTCTGTATGCTTTTTACATGGTGTGTGTCAGCTGATGTATGTGTGAACTGATCTTGAATGTAGACAAAGAGCTAGAACCCACAGATTCCGAAAACTAAAGAGATTAGGACTCAACTCACAAACATGCATTCCTAATGACCAGGGTTGAAAAAAATTATTTAGAAAATAAACCTCATTGCAGAAAGATTTATATTGCATGGGCAACTACATTGTAAATTGAATGGCAGGCATCCTTAAGCTGTAATTTACTGGCATGGCTGACTTCCCCAAGGTAACACATCAAACTCCAGGGATGAATCAAGGAATGCTCAGGAAGTGGCCACCACCAGACAGCAGCAAGCCTACAGTGTCTGGGACATGGGCAAGTACTACAACACAGCCATTAGGCAAACTTCTCACCACAGCTGCTGATGGAGATTTAAGGAAACTGCCTTTTCTTCTCAGGGTACTGATGGTTGGGAAAGGTTTCTGCTGATATACACTTGGTTTACGTGATATTTTTTGTCATCATGATGTTGATAGAGTGAAAAAATAACACCATAATTTTCAGCCCAGGAGGATTTTTGCAAGGGAGACCATGAACTCCTCGGCCTTTGTTTGGCCTTTGCAATAAATTTTGTTACACAGAAGGGCAGGTGCTTCCATGGCTTTCTCTGCCATTTATGATGCAGGACCTTTTACTTTTCTGCAGAATGTTTGCTTTTATTAACACTGGTTTTGTGAGGTACTTTGGAATCCTTCATTTTTTAAATGTATGAACCTCTTATACTCTTCACATGTTATAACTGTCCGTTTCAGTAGATATGAAATCTTCCTACCACATTTGTTGAAACTTGACTCTTTGTATAATCCCACTTTCCATCTAAGTCTCATTAACTGTTTCCTTCTTGTCCTTATCTTGAGTTTAAACCTTTCTTGTCTTCAGGGCTCTCTAGTGCTCCTGAGATAGTACTTTACCCTCAGTTCTTCATTGTTACTGTTAGTGATTTGTGGGCAAAATCACCAGGGTTTTGCAGCAGACTCACATGCTGGGGTGAAGGTGCTTGGTTTGGGAGCTTTTAGACATATGAGGTCTGGTGAGGGGAATTCCCACCCTCTTGTCCTTCCATCACTGTTTACTGTTGTTACATCTCTAGGAGTTTTACTAACCTAATTTGATAAGCCTGCCTCCTAAGCTGTATACTTGTTTTGCTTCACCTTTGGCTGACCTGGGATTTTTATGTGCTATGAAATAATTTATGTAATTAAAAACTGCACTTCTTTCAGCACTTAAATTACTCTCCTCTGTGAGATCCAGAGTTTGCTATTGCATGTATAAGTTTAAAAGTCACTTTTTTTTTTTTTTCTCACTAATTATTCTATCCTAAAAAATGGTGAGGTTACCCAAGGATGGTAACTGTGTTTATGTACAAAAGGGCTATTTATCATGCGGGCAAGATGGGATGCTCATTTTCATTCTTAGAAATCTCATTGTGCCCACTCAAATTCTGTTTGCACTGCCAAATGATTATGAAGAGTCAGAAGTGCAGATGAGAAGTGATCCTGATTTATGTCAAGACCTGCATGTAGCTCTACAGCTTTGTGCTGTGCTTTATTTCAAGCATCTCCAGATAAAACATTCAGGGAGAGGAGGCTGGCATAAAGCATGGGCTAACATATTCACAATGCAAACCTCAGAACCACAAATAACTTATTATTTAATAATTGGATTTCTTCAAGTGCTGCTAGCCCCCAAAGGCCAGCTCTTAACTGCTCAACTTTCTCCATTGACTCTAATTAAGGTTTTCCTTGGCTCGTGATTGTGGTGAACTTGGAGAACTTTAAAGTTTTGTTTTTTTAAAAATCTGCTTTTCTCACCAGGTGGAGTGTTCCTGAAAACCCTGAAACTTATGAACTTTCCAGTACATTTTACAAGACACTTCTGTCTACACGTTTGACTGAAGATGGAGGCATTCCACAAATCCCCAAGTAGAAATCATTTTATTAGCCAGTTTGTGCACTGTATACAGGAGAATATGGGATTATTTGTTAAGAAATTTACTGCCAAAAAATTTATGGCAGCAATATAAACTCACAAGTGTCCCTTTCTGCAGAGGGGGAGTTGACTTCAGTAGCTGTATGACTGATGATGTGACAAAGTCTGATAGGGAATGCAGCTGCTGGAGCAGAAATAAAGAGGTCCTAAAAACCAGAGATAGAATGCAGACATGTATTTAAAAGGAAATNGTATTTAAAAGGAAATAATAATTTTATTATTGTAATAATTATTATTGTGTTTATTAAAAATCCCCTCAAAAAGCCTGAATATGATTTTTCATTGTGTATATTATTTTAGAAAAAAATAAAGATATTAAAGTTTTCTTAACTATTGTTTTAATTATGTCTACCTCTTTGAAACACATTTTTTTCTAAATATTTTTATGCTGTAGTTATACTGAATTCGTTCATTTTACCCTTAATTAAAAATCATTCTCTCCTGTGCAGTTTTTAAGGCCTTGCATGATGCTTTTTTGTTTGAAATTCTGTGTTTGACAATGTAAGTTTTATCGCTGATTTCTACTATATACATACAGTAATGCTAAAAATTCTGTGCTGACATGGTTCTCCTTTAAATCAGGCTGGTTATTTTTGGCTTTTACTTTTTGTCATTTTTAGCATTTTTTTTTTCCAATACCCTCTCTCTCCTTTGCTTCATCCTGTTTTCTCTCCTCCTACTCCCTAAAGCATGGAGAATTTCCAGTTTGGATTTGAACTTTGCAGCTGGCTACTCTCTCAAAAACCAGCTGAACCAAAACTTTAGACTAAGGCTGAGTGAATAGTTAATGGATATTTCTTTTCTTTTTTGATCTGAAAAACCAAAACCCTCTCTCGGAACTTTATCTGAAGTCAAATGAACCTTTCCATTCAGTTCCAAAAATGCTTCAGTTTAGGGTCTGTTAATTTAATTTTGTTTTTATTTTATTTTTGTATTCAGTTTAGGCAACTTTGATCTCAAATCACTGTTTTGAAACAAAACATTCTGTTTTGAAATAAACTGAAATGAAGTATTGTAAC
>VZUA01107867.1:688-12155 GCA_013401035.1 Horornis vulcanius
ACTGGGATTTTAGATTAATCTGCTGCTTAGTGCCTTTGCAGCTGGAACAACTATAGGCCCAAATATTCCTTCTGCCCTTTTTTTACTGCCCAAGGAATTACTTAATAAAGTCTTCATAGGGCTGATTGAATTTTATAAGCAGCTTTTCCATGGTTGCTTATTTGGTTTCCCCTGCTTCACTGTTGTTCCCGTCCTTTTCTTCAAGTAAGCAAATGTATTTAATGCCTTCTGGCATGAATGTTCAGCACAGCTGGGAATCCTGGCTGAACAGGAGCAGAAAACAAATTCTGAATCCTTAATTGCTTTCATCACAAGAAAGGGGACTCGTGGAGTTTTTTTTAAATGGTTCTGGTGTATGTGACCCAGTGAATGACATGGAACCACAGAGGTTAGCATGATAGTCCTGAAGAGCTAACAACCTAATCCGAGATAAAGGCTTGACAAGCCACGGCAGCAATGCAAATAGGAGTAAGGATGCCAGGGTTGGCTGTGATAAATGCTGCGCAGTTTCAGAAAAAGTTTGTAAAGCCACAAGTCATTCAAATTTTTGCTTGCTTGTTTCAGATGTAAATAAATGCAGGCATGTTCCCCTGGCTATGAGCAGCTGGTACTTTTCTTCATTAACACAGTCAACATGGATCTCAAAGACATTCATGAAGAAACAAGGGGTGACTTCAGAGCTTAACATGGGGACAGACTTTCATTTGAAAAAAGCAGAAACAGGAGAAAAGAAATTTTTGCTCAGATGGCAGAAGGAACAGCAAATATGTTATTTGCACATAGCCTCATGCAGGACAGGAGTAGCACAAAAGACAACAAAATTTTAAAAACACAAAATAATTAAGAATCAGAAGCTAAGCATACTTTCCTCATTCTTGGTGGGGCTTTCATTTTTCACCACACTGAAGGTGTGCTTTTTCTCTCCATCATTTGTGATTGGTGCTATTGTTTAGGTTGCTGTGAGGAGCTGAGAGTTCCTCAAGTTCTGTGCCAGTCACAGTCTCAGAGGCTGAGAACACTCAGCGCATGCACCACTGAAGGTTCCTCCACTGCCCAACCCAAACAGTAATTCACAAAATNCAATTCACAAAATAATGGATCAGCCTGGGAAAAAGTGCAGGAGGAAAGTTCAAGCTGCTTGAACTCCCCCCACATTCAGGATTAACACATTACTTCAGTACAAATGCAGTCAGATCTAAAGTGGCACTCCTGAGACATGCTCCTACCTGGGACAATGACCTCTGCTGTCAGTCAGCACAAATCTACAGGCAGGACTGAGCTACATGGTTTATCCAGTCCTTGGGTCTTCATTTGCATCTATACACTCAAAGAAAAATGAGCTGAAGTCAAGTATGGCTGCAGTAGATCTCACAGGTGACTAGGTTTTCTAGGTCATTGTTGTGTGGCTGACTCAGCAGGGTCTTGGTTTTGGCTGGGGCATCTGAACAACATCTGAAAAAAGAGAGAAAGACAGTAATATTTCAAAGTTGTAGGTCTTAGCAGAGAGGGACTGAGGGTTCTGTGTTTGCAGTTAGTAGTACAGAAAGCTGTTCCTGCTGTGAGCAAAAGAATGAATATTCTGGCTGAGGGTAGTTTTTGATTCAGAGAGTATTCCTGGAAGTTAGCTGGAGCAGAGCTCATCATCAGCCATTTATGCATTCTTCTACCAGGTAAGGTATTGTCTTTATTTTAGTATTTATGAAGAGACTAGTCAACACAGAGGCACTTGATAGGTGAAACATGCCAAACAAAAAACAGGTTACAGCAAATTAACAAGTGATGTCTCACTTTTTGTTTTGTTTTGGGTTTTTTTGGTGGTTTTTTTTTTTTTTTTTTGAAGGCAGAGAGGATTAGACAAAAACTGAATAGGAGACTGACACTTTGATGACAGAGCAGAACTCAGGAAAGACAAGTCATCTGAAAACCTGAGAGATGTGAGAGATCTGGTGATGCTGAACATGTGAGACCTGGTGAAGCTGCCACAAGGCAAGTTTTGTTGTTTGATGGGGCTTCACTGCTTACCATCAATTACTTTTCCACAAGAATCTCTGCATGTGCTAGCTTATTTGATCCCATGCTATAAAGCAAGAATTACCACTGTCAGGGCTGAGCAGTACCACAGTAGTTTTCGCTGTGTGGCCTTCTAAAGTGATGTGGAGGTTGGAAACATGACAAAGATTTAAAAAAAAAAAACATATCTTCTTACTAAATCCATTATTTATGTTTTCTGTCTCCCTTCCTAAAAATTTCCAGTAGAAAGTTAACTTATGACTAACACTTCTGGGATTTTTCTTTTTCAAACAAATCCTTGTTTTGGGTATATCATTAAAGGATGTGTTGCTGTCAGGTTTGGTGAAACTGTAATTACAGTGAGTGCAATAAATAAAAGCATAATGGCTGCACTGCACAAATAACAGCTCATTATCCCAGTTTTATTGGTGTTCAGTTTGCTGAGCCAATAAGTCCTCCTGCATTTCCAAAGACACCTTTTGGATCCGAACACTTCTGCTACATTAAGTGAAAGAAACAAGGGGACAACTTTTGTGTAGAGAGGACATTTTGTCCCACTGATAGCCTCTTTCATGGGCTTGCATTTCTGCTTACCAGCTGAAGAGATGTGTTAGCATCCCACCTTGCCATGGGGCTTTTCCACCATGTGTGGTACCAGCACAGCAGTCCTCTGACGTGACAGGGTGTGCCCAGTCTGCATGGCCCCCCAAAATTCCTGCTGGGGTCAGCTTGTGGGGATAATGCTTTGGGCCTGGTCACATTGCTTTGTGCCGTGAGTATTGGTGGGAGATTCGCTCCTGCCCGAGCCTCAGTGCTCTGCCACCACTCACTCCAAGTCCTATCCTCCCAACCTCTCTGAGACCCCTTTCATGTTTCCATTTACTGAGTCTTTCCCTTCAATTCCCTTGAGCACTTGTTTCAGTACACTTGAGTGAGATTAAGACATCAATGCTAGTTTGTTATCTGCCAGCCTCCTCATTCTTCTGGCCTGCTGTGGGCAGGGTGTTTGCTCCTGTGTTTGCATACTTGTATGTATTGACATATACCAAACCAGTAAGTCCAAATAAAGCTAATATTTAAGACAGCAATCAACATGGAAGGGTCTAAAGATGAGGTTCTCTCAATCCTCCAGCTCACTTGCCCTGTTCTTCAGAGCAGGTATAATTCAGTCCTGTGAGACAGGCAGAAACCATGTCCTAAATGTTGGTCCCAGTGTCCTCACAGCATGACATCAAGTTCTGGAGAGGTTACAGTGCCTTTTTCACACTTGAATAATAACAACAAAGGATGTAAAGCCTCCAGGTCATCGGAAAGTTTCATCATTCAGTCAAGGAAGAATCAGGAAATTCTCAATCCAAAATGCACTTGGGTGAGAGCTGGTGGTCATACAGACTGCTTCTGACACCCGAGTTCACACCGAGTGTTTGTTCCCTGTATCAAACCCACCCATGGGACCACTTACACCATCAGGGGGACAAAACTGTGCTCCAGATGATTATTCATTACTCTTTCAGGCAATTGCCTGCCTGAGGGGACATGTCAATCAGCTCATCTTAAATGCAAGGCAATTGAGTGGTAACAGACACATCTTCAGGCGAGACATGTAACCAAATTACCAAGGCATAACGAGTTACTGGATGTCACCCAAGTCACGGTCACAGCCTGTGCCCGTGCTCCTTTCCCATGGTGAATGGAGCACTTTGCATCTGCCATGAGTCAGAAGTGCCTGTGGACATTTTCCCTGGCCCAGCCAAGCACAGTGACCCGGTGGCTGCAGGGCCTCCACCAAGGCTGAGCGGCCTTCTTGCAGAAGGAGGTTGTAGCCTCTCCGTCAAGGGTTGGAGCTTCCACATTTTAGATTCTGGCCCTCCAAATGCCAGATTTCCTATAGCAACTCCTAGAACAGGTAACTCCTTTTACCAACACACTCTTCTCTCAGTGAATCTTGCTGACCTGAGTTTCCCCATGGGTGTTCTGAAACCAAGTCATCAGAAGAGTAACGGAGTGTGACACAGAAATGCATGAATAATATGAAATTTTCTACCATTGTTATGACTTTTTGATATTCTTCCGCTGTTTTCAGTTAAAATAATGTTCAAGAGTGCTATGAAAGTGGTGTTTTAGCATAGAATTATGATTGAAATGCTAGGTTTCGTCTTGTATATTGACAGTCTTGGATGATCTGGTATATCTAAGTCAAACCTGAGCCCAGCACAACCTGCCTTGGGATAACTTTGTATTTCAGGTGGGGCTTTTCATTGGGTTGCATGCACCCCAATCCTCAACTCAATTCAGTGCATGGGCATTAACAAGAGATGAAATATCAGCACAGAGTTGCTCACTGCCCCTCCCTGGGGCCATGTCTCCATTTCCAGCCATCCCACACTTGTACCATATACTTCTCCCTGGAGCCTGGCAGGTCGGCTCAGTTTAGCATACTGCCAGCACTCTTGTCCTGAGCATGGATGTTGCTCACTCAGCTGGATCCCCCACTTTCAGGTATTGCCACAGAGAGTGGCACAAAGCCCTTTCTGGCTCCCTTTTGGGTCTTGCCTGCTGGCTTGCATCTTGGACACGCTGCACAGGAATCAACACTATTCACCACACTCCGCCTTTATTTCCTCCCATGGCATCCAGATTCATCCTACCTATGCATTTGTGCATTCACCTTTCAGAGCTTACTTAAGCTTAATGGTAATTGTTTCCATTATAATTGTGTTTTGCACTGAGGACGTGCCAGTTCTTTCCTGGTGCAAAACAACTAGGTTTAATACATTGCATTAATTTGTTTTCCAAGTGATTAGATTTGCTGTAATTGCCTGAATCCCCCTGAATGACCCCTATTTGGGGCTTTAATGAAGAATTGCTGAAATGCTTTTCTGAACTCTGTATACTTTCTTTCATGTATGCTCCCATAATAAGAATCCCTTCATCTGCAGGGACAGCACTCGTTCTATAGGGAAGCAGAAGTAAGAAACTGCCCTAAACTGTTACTCAGAACAGTTGGTGTTGTCATACACCTTAGTAAATTTTTCACTGAAAGATGCAAATTATGGTGCAGAGAAAACATAATCCCTGTATTTCAGTTACAGTCTATCTCAGAGCTAGAAAAACCCTTTCTTTATAACAGACTGGGCCATGTCTGACAAGTCATGTGCACACTGCAAAATAATATACAAACAAATAATAAATACTAGGCTACAATAACTTCTCTACCCTTGGGAATGAATGTATTCCTGGGCAATTACTGTGTTTCACTGGAGTTTTCAGTATGGTTCATTTACATCATTGTCTCAAAAACAACTGTAGATCTTGCCTTCAACATATATATCTGATATATATTTTCCCTAGGTTGAAGGTTGAGGGCCTTAAGTGTTTTGGTTTTTTTCTTTAAACAGTAATACAAGTAGAGAAAGAATGGGACTTCTGTTATCATTAAAGCATTTAAAAATCAGTGCTTATATAACTGCTATTATATAGTTCCATTATCATTTTTTGAACTGCGCATTACTAGTAATTGGTTTAAACTTTACAACCATATCTATCTCACATTCATTATCAGAGCAGATTCAAAGAGTGCTGGCAGTGTGCAAAGATAAGCAGAACTAATTGAATGCATACACTCTCATAAATAGAGTTTTCAAGAAATTTACCTAGTGCAAAAGTCAGTTCTACCCTGTCAAACACTATTCTATCGAACCACCATTCTGGGGTGTAGGTGCCACACTGCTGCAGCACAAGGGGCTTGATTCATGGTAGTTTGCATGACTGAGCACTTGCTGGAAGCTAAATTAAAAATGAGCAGGGGCTCAGGATTTCTATGTAATGAGTTAATATTTCTGACTGCACAAGGTTTTAATGACTGATTATAATTCTCCTCAAATGTATACTAGATTGCTGTCTTTTTGAGAGGAATATATGGGGATATTGACATAAGCCCAGGACTGATAATCAATGCAGGCTGGCAATGGCCAAGGGAGACAAACAAGTCATTTTTCAGAAACAAGCATCAGATGATACCTAGATTGCCTTATGAAGATATAATTGTATGCAAATAGTAGTCTGGAGGTTTGTCAGTGCAGAAGACCCAGCAGCCTTGAGCCTTCTCAGGATGTGACTTTAAATGCAAAAGATTCAGCCAATTTCATAGAATGAGGTTTTAAACTTTTACAGGGAATAATTTTCTCTTCCTTACTGAGGATCCTTCAGAAGACCCTGCTGCTTCCTTGACTGGCAGAACACAGATCCCCATAGTTTCTGCTCTGCAGCACCAGGGCTTCAGGATTCTCTGTGGGTACAGTAATAGCAGTGGCAAAGCCCAAGAGCACTTTATGTGCATGTCACATATTATTCTGAGCCAGTTAAAAATCACCATTAGCACTGCCACCACTGTAAACTAGTTGAATCAAGCATTGTGTAGTAGAGGTCTGTTTACACCATGAGCTTCTTCAAACACAGCTTTTGCAGGGCTGAAACTTCTTTAAACCACAGACAAAGTGCTGTAGTTCCCTGTGAGGCAGGGAAGCAGCAAGTAAAGTTTGGAGAACCCCCATTGCTGTTTCTTTCCTCCACTGAATCTTGCAGAACTGAGCACTACCTCCACTGAAGTAAGAAAGTACACCCATCATCTGATTTCCATAGCTCATTCCAAACACCAATCATGGATTTAACTTCTAACCATCTCACAGACATGCAGTGCCCCTAACATGATCTAGAATCATAGAATATCCTGGACCCAGGAGGATCATTGAAGTCCTGACCCCACAGAAGGCAACAGGAAAGTTAAACCATGAATCTGAGGGTGTTATGCAAGCACCTGTTGAACACCAACAGAGTTGACCTTTCCCCAGGGATCTTGTTCTAGTGCTTGACCACCCCTCATTGAAGACCTTTCTCATTGTGTTCAATCTGAGCTTCCTCTGGTGCAGCTGTAAGCCATTCCCTCACATCCTATCAGACACCAGGAAGAGGAGATCAGCACACCCCTCTACACTCCCCTTTTGAGGAAGTTGTAGACAGCCCTGTAGTCATCCCTCTGTTTACTCCTCTCTAAGTTGAACAAACCAAATATACTCAGCCATTCATCGTAAGTCATGCCCTCTAGTCCTTTCATCATATTCTTCTCCCTCCTTTGGACGTGTTCTAATGTAAAAACATCTTTCTTACACTGTGGAGCCCCAAACTGTGCACAGTGCTTGAGGTGAGGCTACACAAATGCTGAGAGAATAGTAGATCAACCACTTCTTTATCCAGTTGGCTCTGCAGAGTTTAATGCACCCCAAGATAGACGTGTTGCCTGGTACCACTGAAAGTAGGTAAGAGGAATCAAAGCCCATCCTGACTTGTTATTTCTTGGTATTATTACTAGAAATGAGAAGAGACAAACACACAAAAAAAAATTTACCTATGATAACAACACAGCAGCTGTGAAAGAAGAAATAAGTCCTACACAACTCCCCACCACTACCCTCCTCTGTTAATTCCACCTGATATCTCCAGCCTTCCTCACCATCATTGCACCTTTGCTGCAGGATTGGGTTTTATACCAGGAGGTGCAGAAGACAATAAAGGGCAGCTGGTGGGACTGCCATGGTCACTTGGATGCCTAGCCACTGTCTAGTGGTGGAGACACATTCAGTGATATAGAAAGGAGAAGCTACTCAAATTCAACAATGATGAAAAAACTACACTCTGTACTTCCTGGGTCCCTCCAGGATAAGCTGGCACTTCATAACATCATTTGTAGAAAGGCAACTCCAGGTTATAAAAATTATGCTCTATTAAATAATTGTAGAGTCATTTATAAAAGGGAAGAGATTTAAAAAGAACATTAATAATGCCTCTGATTCTGCTGAAGTCCCCTGAATGCTACCCTGAGTTACAACTCTTTCCTCTAGAGTACTCTTAGCACTATATATTTCTCTCTGGAATATGTATTGCCTTTATTTTAACTAAAATTATATGTAAAGCTAGATATTTTTAGTATAAAGGCTCTACACTAATTCATTCTTTTCTTTACTCATTTCTCCCTCATTCCAGGAAAATATGATCCTTCCTTGAGAACATGGTTTTATTCATGGCATTTGTTCCTCTGGCTGATGAGGCTGATTGTGCTTTTTTTGTGGGTGAGGAGCACTTACCTGAAATTAACTACTTGTGAAACTCCATGTTAGAGATATTCTTCACCTCAAGTAAACTTCCTGGAGGAAAGAGTGACTAATCTTCAGAAAGATTAAGGGATGGGAAGAGAGAAAAAGAGAAAATAGAAGACTAAAATCACATTTAGTTTTTTCATGAAGCAGACACGCTGCAGACAGAAAGGCACCCAAGTTGGGCTGCTCATCACAACAGAAGGAAAGAGCTGATTCAGTGCATCCTGGTGCAAAAAGTAAAACTGGTGTCTTGAAAACAATAAACATTTCTACTGCCTCAAAGAGAACTTTACATAAATTCAGAGTTTTAGTCATGCTTTGCACGTAATCAGAGCTGTCTAATCTTGTCAAACATTTGCCCTCTGGGAAACAGGCATTTCCAAGGAGTGCATCTGACAGGCAGCTCCATTTTAGAGACTGGCAGCAGAAACACCTGTAAGAGCTGCACCAGGGTCTTTCTTCCAGCAACAGTAACATTTAAGCTTAGAACATCAGTTTTAGATCATCAGGCAATTTTAGCTTTCAAGCATAGAGCGTTTTTCCCCTTCTATTATGAAAAGTAACCATTTGTACCCCTGTAAATTTTGTAAAACCCAAATCATGTTCATGTTCCATTCCGCAAGGTCTTCTAAAACCCCAGGAGAAAGCAGTGCAAAGTTTGATGGGAATGCTGAGAAGTTCAGTGATTTGGTTTTTTTTTTTTCTTCCCTGAATAATGAATGTGAAACAACTTTTTCTATGAGGCATTTTCTTTGCAGTTTCCAAATGTTATCTCACCTTAATAAGCTGTAATTCCTGGCCCCCTTGTCACAAGGATCTTCTATTTAGCCTCCAGGAAGTTCCCTCTGCTGAGGAATGGAAAGTCCTGCACCAAAAATGAGAGAAGCCAGAGAAGATGGAGGCATTTTACATAGCTGGAAGCATCAGGGCCATATCACAGCTAGAAGAGTTACAAAGTTCTTGCTTATCCCAGTGTGGGCAGATGCTAAAATATGCCATGGAAGTCAGAGGAAAGCAAACTCCCAGTGAACTGTCTGAAGTTCAGTTCACTGACTTGGTCATGCAGCTTCATTTCTGACCTCCTCCTGCATCCTCCTGGCCTGTCCTCCCTGTTCCAGAACCACCACCAGCCTTCATCCTCAATGCCCTGCTGTGAAGCTCCCTTTCCTGGGTTTTTTCAGGGCTGGGACTGATTCCTCAGACTTGTCCACAGCCCAGCAGTTCTTCCAGAGCCCATCAGTCCTTAGGAGCTGCCAGGAATACTGTCAATTGCTAATGGGCAGGCAGCAGGGCCGCTGGGAATACCGACATCATTAAATAGCACTCGCTGGCCTGCAGCCTCAAAAGGAATATCTGAGCTCTGCATATTCTCTACACTCCATAGACACAGTTTTCCATTGCTGTTGACACTCTTTTTCCTTCTACACTCTTCCTGCTTGCTCTGCCAGCTGCTTGCCTTGCTGCAGAGATCCTGTGGACAGAGACCATTCCTGCCCTGTGGGTGGAGGGGGCCCAGATTGGAGCTCAGGCTCTGCACCCCAGGCCCATGAGCTCACAGGTGAGAGGTAAATAACACACATCGTAGCTGTCACCTCTGAATAACACACCAAAATAAAAGGGTTTGCACTTGATGCCCACTGGTTAAAACTGCTGTGGCAAAGCTGAAAGGATGGGACAGATAAAAGAGAGATGCACTTATAAAAATTGATGATGTTTTTCTTTAGATCAGCTTGTGACTTTGTAGCCAGCTGTGAAAGGGCCGTGGGGGAAAGGTCAAAGGAGAGCAGGGTTGGGTGAATTGCCATTCCAGTTCCTGTCCTTCCCATGCCTCATAAAATGAAATAATGATACAGTAAAGTGCAGTTGCAGCCTCACTAGGAGATGTCATAGCTGTGATAGCCTAATGAGCTTGAAATGACTGAAGAGTGTCAATAGATAAAATCTATTGTGGGAAAATTGCTAATGCTCAGCACAGCAGGGAAACACTTTCTGAAATCCCAGAACGTTCCTCAGTGACAGTTCAGACTGTAAATTCATGCAGTATAAAGACATATTCAGTACCCTAATAAAACACATTTTCATTTTTATGAATCCTGAATATTGATGAAATAAAAATGAGTACTAAACAAAATCAGAATCTAAAGTGCTGTAAAGCAAAATGTACTTTAGAAACTTGATTTTTGAAGGTTTGGTGGGGTTTTTTTTAGGATTTCTCTTTGTAATATGGGATATTAGATTAATTAAGTCCTCAGAAGAGCATCAGACATCTTCCTCTGATTCATACACATGCCCAAGCTTTATATGTTAAAACAAACTGTTTCAAATCAACTAAAAAACATCCTGTATCTCAGTAGCAGTCATCGTGAATAGGGTTGAAGTAGAAGGTGTCATGGCTTGATTTTATTAAAGTTTCTTGTGTTGCTTCAATTGCTTTCTCATAAAGAATCTAAGGAAAATATGTTTAAGATTGTTAAGGGATGGATGAAAACTAGGTCCAGACCCTATCAAGGGGGCAATTTACCATCAAAATGAAAGGCTGGGAATTTACTGTTCTGTCTCTATCACTGCTGAATTTACTGAGCTGGTGGGAGGCAGGCAGGACACAAGGAACAGACAGATAATCAATCACAAGCCCTCTGTCACTTCTTGTTACCATAAAAGGCAGTAGCATCACTGAATGCACAGACCCAAGTTCAGCACATGAGATAGTCTGAAGCTCTGCTTGGCACTGGTATGGTCCCATTTGATGTATCAGACCTGGTATGGGACCCTGTGCCCAGCAAAGGCATGGGTGACTGGAAAAAAGCCAAGAAGATACCAGTGAGTATGGCAGGAGGCCCAGAAACCCTGTTTGTAAAGATTTGAACAATGAATTGAAGAAATATGGGAATTGTGGTACCAAACACAGTTCAGATACCAATGAGAACCCAAGAAGAGGGTAGACAGGCATTGCCAGGGATTGGCATGCATGCAGGTGAAACAGGTGGAGTCAAGAGTAAGGACCAAGAAGCCCTGAAGATTGCCCAAATCTAAGNTGCTTGTTCACTAATCTGTTGGCCAAAAGGCCAGACCAAACCTTGTCCAGACCTGTGAGCAGGCTGATCCTGGTGAGGGGAACATGAGGCAGTGGTGCTCTCCAAAGATCAAAGCATAACCAGAGGTGGTTATACCTTTCATAATCTCAGTGTAGAAAAGTCAATGTCATCCACCTGGGGGCTGGAACTCTGGATTTGCCACTTGACTTTACTGAAACTGAGAGCACAGTACAAAGGCACTAAGAAATTACTAAAAACCCATTACTTCTC
>VZUA01107886.1:18209-33109 GCA_013401035.1 Horornis vulcanius
TTCATGCATCATTTGAAAGAGAAAAAATCCCAATTAAGTGGGTTTTGGCAGGGGGAGTAATCCAAACTAACTGCAGTGAAAACTATAAAAGTTTCAGTGGCATTTTCCTTGGGAGAATTTCCGCTAGTGAAAGACAAAATTTCTGGTGAAAAAAAAAAAAAATCCAGGCCCACAAAAGGGAAAAATAATAGCCCAAGGAACGCAGATTCAAGCTTATTCCCCAAACCTTTAACACTTGTTTTAGGAAGTGAAATACCTCACAGGAGAAATGCTAAAAGAGACTTATCTGAAGACAACCAGCTGTCCAGAGGCTGAAACAGAGCTCAGTGCTGTGGCCATATAACAAAACTAAGACTTCTTGCCTAACCTCCCACAGTTCACGGTATTTTAATTGGAAGACCACACCAGAGTACACCGTCTTGTTTTTAATTTGCCTCGTTTTGTTTTAGGAAAACAAAGTTGTTGAGAAAACAAAACAAAAGCCTTCAAAACACCTTGAGTATCAACTAAGTGCAGGCTATGAAGTATTACAGGATGAGAAATTATTTTTCAAGCCATCTCACTCTCTATGTTTCTCAGCAGACATCCTGAATACATCGTAAACTGTGGTAAGAATGGAAAAAGAAGGAAAAACTTCAGGAATCCACAGATGCGTGCTGCAATCTGAAATTCTGATGATACCCTTGAAATCTAATTCATAATTTTCTTCTTTGGAGTGATATCTGATTATAGAAATGCTGATTTATGTCCTTAGTCCTTAGAGTACGGTGTTCCCAGTTTCACGTCTTCTGGCAAATTAGATCTTGAAGATGAGCTAAGAATGCCTTACACTTGAACTCATAACGATAAACACTGAGGGCAATATCCTGCAGAGAGACCCAAGGAAATATCCGAGACAACAGAAGCACAGAAACTGTGTTACATCACATCCCGCTGTTACAGTGTGCCAGGATTCTTGTTATATGGAGGAGTAGCATGACCCAAAATTCACACACAGGTTAAAGGTCTGCAGACAAACCCACGGGAAACCACACAGCTCATCAAGTTCTTCTGCACAATGTCAACAGCTTCCTTCCAATGGCTGTATCCCCAACAGCATCACAACATTTCTCCAGGCCCTCCTCTTCCCTGAAACTCCAGGGCTCCCAATGTGCTGGCTTCACTACTGAGACTGTACTTTGGGGTTGTTGCATAAAATAGCTGCTGTTTTAGATGCAAATGGCAACATCAGTTCCAGAAACACCTCCTAGTGCTACAGGGCATTGGACAGACACCTGTAATCTCTAGATTTTTCACAAAGCTGGAAATATTCTAAGAAAACATACTCTTCAGGCTCTATAGCATCCTGCACTGTGCTGTTCCTGGGAATTTTAAGTCAAAGCAACAGTGTGATTCTAGGCACATTCACTAAAATGATCCCTTCCTTGTGAAAAAATACACATATAGTACCCATAAAATATCACACAGAATACCCATAAATAACCCCTCAGAGGCTGTCATGTGTTTCTGCTAATTTTTTCACAATAACAGAGGAAGAAAACGACCTACCAAAGGAACATTTATTCAACAGAGGTAGGTGTCTATAAAGAGATATAGAATTATAACTTCACTATGCAGTAAAAATTAAGCAGCAAACACTACTCACAGGAGAAAGTTTGAACACAGATAACTTCTAAAATACAGGTGAAACAATCTTGCATCAGCAAATTTGGGGGTAGGTGAAATTATTCTAGCATGTCTAAAGTTTGCATGGGTATCACTGGAGTTTTTGACCCATGTCACTAGGTAAAACCATAAATTACTTTGGGTGTTTGCTAAGTTGCAGAAATTCACTTACATCTGGTTCCTAACAGAACACTGACCCAAGTGATCAGCCTGAACAACTNCTGCAGGCCCTCAAGTTGCAGTAAAAGCAGGTGTTAATTATATCTACAAAACTTGCATACCTTGAGTGTTATCTCAGCAAGAATTCTCTCATTTTATCCTGTTACCTTGCGCATAGAGTGACACACAAATTTGAGTGTGAACGTCTCACACCCCTGAGTGTGAAGCCTGGCTTTGTCCTTCTATAGGGCCTAACATCATAGGATGTGGAGCCCATCCTAATGGCAGAGACCGGTAAATTTTCTCCTGGGAGTCCAAAACCCACCGCAGACGATAAGAGCTGACCTAGGGAGAACACACCCTTGGGCTATGCTGCTAAAAGAGGCTGAGCACCCTCCACTCCCAGCATCTTTGATGAGGCACCAGTACTTTACAGGCTGAGATTAATGGAGTCTTTAAGGAAGGTCTAGCAGGAAAAGTGAATTGGGAAATACACCTGGAGTGTCAGTTTCATAGAGCTTTCAATTTGTTGTTGAAAATGATGGGTACATGGTACGCACCCAGTTTGCAGCAGTGAGGTGCATTTTTATTCCTGAAGAACTACCACACACTAATAAGCAAACAAAAAAAGGGGGTTTTTTACTGGATAGAGAACCTCAAAGTGACAGCTTTTAAGACTAAGAAGAACTACACCAGGTAACTCTTCATATACCTACCTGTCTCTCATTCCTGTAGTACCTAAGCTCCCAGTACTGGTGAAGCAGCACAAGAACTTCAATAAAATGTTTCCATGGGCCAGATTTTCCAAACAAATGCTTCTTTCTCCAGGCAAAACAAAGTGATGGCAGAGAATTGGCAATGCAGATCAAATTGCAGTCTCCTACTGATGTCTTTCTCTCATGCATAACCTCAAAACACTTAGTATCATGAATTATAATTGCTAATTATTCCCACTATGAAACAAGAATCCCACAACAAACTGAGAGTAAATATGCATTTCTCATTATATGAAATGATGCATATGAATCTTCTTAAAGAATTACAGACCAGAAAAAAAGAGTTCAGGTTAACAATGACCAGTTACTTATACTTATTTGTGAGTGCTAATTGAGAAAAAAAAAAATGTTTTCTTTGCAGTTGCTTCTGTTCTTTTTGAACTTGAACTTGCAACTTCAGTTGTAAGCAAGTCAGACCTAACAATTCACACTTAGGAACAAAATATTTTTGTGATTAGAAAAACAGAGTGTCTGCATATTTGGCATATATGTACACCACATTCTCTTCAATAAATTAAAGAAAACCACACAGATATAGTGAACACAACCTTTGGCTGAACTAGTTTTCAGAATATAAAATAACTAATTAATGCAAAGATGGCTGTTTGAAAACTTGAGCACTTGTTTAACAATAGAACTGTTGGGAATGGACAACCACTGTTCTTGATAACACCTTGGAGAGGATAAAAAAAGCATCACCGAGATACATTTGTCTACTGAAATACCAGCGAACCCGGTTCCTGAGGTCAGTTCTTGTTACTGATAACTTTACTGGGTGAAGAAGTGTAATGGCATTAAAGAGGCTGCAGTCATAAATCAGTAGCATAAGCGTTCTAGAAAACCGCTGTACAAAGTGGGAAGAGGCTCTAACTCAGCTCTTCCAGCACAGTGTAGAAAGGGATCTGCCGGGCACCGAGCACGCAGGAGGCACCACCGCACACGGCTGGAACACCGGCCCGCAGCAAGCACCAGCGGGGCTCCGGGAGCGGGACGGGCGGCTGGAACCCCGGCACAGCCACCACCCCTGCGCTCGGGAACCGCACTTCTGCATCTACATCCACGGGGAGGCCGGCGCCGAGGGCCCGCCCGCCCGGCCCACGGGCAGGGGTGCCCGGCCGGGGAGCGACAGGTTGGGATGGAATAAGGCGAGGGGGAGGCGGAGGCGGCACCCTCTCCCGCCGCGGGGGCGGGCAGGGCCCCGGGAGGAGCCGCCACCCTCCGGCGGAGCCCGGCGCGGCCGCTCCGTGTCCCCGGCTGGTGCTGCGGGTCACAGTCCCGCCTCGACACCTCCGAGCCCCGCCGAAACGCTCTCTGCAATTTCCGCGGCTCCGGCGGCGTCGCGACCCGAGGGCTCCTCGGCCGGCACGACGCCCCCGGGCCGCGCAGCGGTGGCGGCCGGGCCAGCCCTGCCCGCCGCCGCGCCCCTCTCCCAGCCCAGCCGGAGACCGTAGGGAAGTAAGTGGGAAGTCCCAGAAAAGCCGATCCCGGGTACCTTCCCCGGCTGAGGGGGCTGGACGTAGGGCTCCGGCTGCGCTCGCCGCCGCTGCCCCGGGAGGGAGCAGGTGAGCCCGGGACGCCCTCCTCACGCACCCCGCGTAAATAAAGCCGAAACAAAGTCACCATCTGGGGAGGGGGCGGGGAGCTGCATTAGACGTAAAAGTCACTTACCGGCTTTGCAAGGATCCTTATAATCTATCGCCTCGGCTTTATCCTCTTCAGTGAAATCGTAAGTGTAGTCATAATCAAGGCCAGAGCAGGAAGAAGGCTTCCCGCAGACAGTCCACCCGGCCAGCCACAGTGCCATCCTCCAGCAAAGCATCTTCATCCTCCCTCGGGCGGAGAGGTGGCGAGCAGGGCGAGGGTGAACTAGGCGGCCGGCTCTGCTGTTGTCCACGCCGGCTTGGGAAAGGAGGGTAAGGGATGGAGAAACCATAGGTTTTGGGGGAGGTTGGTATTTTTTTTCCTTCTCCACCTAGAGGCTCTTCCAAGAGACGGTGTTCCCTAGGTAGCCCCAGTCAGACGGGTGCGACACAGAGTGAGGAGCATGAGCGTCGCTGCACCCCCTGCCCCCGCCCAGGGGAAAAGTCTCTGGGTGTGTGGGTGGGCACCGGGGGTGGACTCAGGCCGGGAGATCCTGTCTGTCAGGGCTTCCCCTCGCCTCTGTCAAACCCCAGCCAAACTTCCCGCGGAGGAGGAGGCGGCGGTGGCTGCTGCCCGCGTCCCGCTCCGCGCCCCACTGCGCGTCCGCCGCACCGCCGACCCCGGTCCCGCTGATGCTGCCAGAAGATGGATCCGGGCTGCACATCAGCAAACTACCTCGGGCAGAGGGGAAAAGAGAAAGGAAAAAAGAAGAAAAAAAAAAAAAAAGAAAGAAGAAAAAAAAAAAAAAAGAAAGAAGAAAAAAAAAAAAAAAGAAAGAAGAAAAAAAAAAAAGAAGGAAAGAAAAGGGAGCGGGGAGAAGGGAGCGGGGAGAAGGGAGTGGGGAGAAGGGAGGGGGAGGTGGGGTGCACTACAGCAAACCGCGGAGCTCTACTGATGGGAGGCAGCAGCTATGCTGGAAGGAGCAAAGTGTCAGAGCTTCGCCCCCCTCTGCACAAACACTTACTCTAAGCTCTGTCTCTGGCCTGTCCCCCCTCCTCCGTCCCCCTTTAACTTACGAAAACCTTACAGGCAACTAACACACAGTCGTCAGCATCCTGCTTACTTATTCATACAGTCAGGGTCAGGATCCGGGCTGCTTCTGATCTGCTCCCTTGATAGTGTGTCTTATGGAAACACACGCGCATTCACTGTACGCCTCTATCTCCATATAGCTTTCTCTCTAGATAAGCAGTGCATGGCATTTAAACAACAACAAAAGGATCGAGATCAGATAAAACAATGCACAGATCGACACCCGGCAGCCAAAAAAAAAAGCGCGAGAAAATGGGTGATGAGGGGGACGATGAGAAGAATTAACTACAATTTAGGAGACGGAAAAATAAATCAGTGTCTGTATATTTCCCCCTCTGCTGCTGCTGCTTTGCAGTTAGCCCCATGAGCTGAAGGGTGGGGGTTAAGGAGCGAGGGGGAGGGGGAAAGAGAAAAGTTTAAGAGCCCACAGTTTGTTTAAAACAGAAGAAGGCATTATAAAAGGTCCACTGGTCTCCAGAAGTTCAGCCAAGCAGCTGGAACCGGTTCCAAAATGAAAGTAAGAACAAACAAACAAACAGAAAAAAAAAATAAGGCAAACAAAAAGTAAAATTGCAGCATGCAGCAGCAGCGCAGAGATCTTGCAGTCGGGCTTTCCTGCTCTCACGTGGATCTCCAGGAAAGTGGTGGAGGTTTATTTTCCAAGCGAAGCTTCCGCGGGAGCCACCGCCCCGCTCCGCGGTGTCCTGCCTCGCCTCGCCCGGCCCCGCCGCGCTTCAGCGCCGAGGCGCCCCGAGCTGCCGCCGGCTGCGCGGGGCCGGGTTTTGTTTTAAAGCCCGAGAAGGGATCAGCGCGCAAAGCCTCATTTCAGCCGATCAACCTGGAGAGGGAGGGGGAGGAGGGGTGGAGATACGTGCCGCTGGAATAAAATAAGATCAAGCGGGGAAAAAAAATATATACATATATAGGTAGCTAGAGATCTCCCTGCCTGCCTCCTCCCCTCCCCCGAGACGGGCAGCTCCGGTCCTGCAGAAACGCCTGAAACTGTTTCAGACCAAGGTGAGACTTTTCCGTAGCAAACTCTACTCCTCCTCCTTTTACGAGTTTCCATGGAAAAGGGCGGGGGGGACGACGAGGGGCGGGTAGAGGGGTGTTTCTTCTGCTCCCGTTTCACCGGGGTGTCACATTTAACACTGACTTTTGAAAGAGCTGCCGCGGAGAGGTGGCTGCGTCTTTCTCTCACATCCGAGCCCCGCACAGGCTCCCTCTCCCCACAGCACTTCCCGGTAGCCTTCCTCTGTGGCAGAGGTGGAAATCCGGAGACAGTCCGTTCCCCTGGCCGTGCCAGGAGCGCAGGCAGCGCTGGCGGCTCGGCCCTTGGCCCCGCGGGCCGCTCCAGGTGCCGCGGGGGCGAGGGGCGCGCCGAAAGCAATCCGCAAACTCCGGCTGGGCACACTTTGCTATCCCTGCTATCGAGGAGGGGAGGGGGCACACCTTCCTATCGCCGCTGTCAAGACTTAGCTGCCCCCAAAATTCGGGGGTTCGGTGGGGGCAAGGTGCAAAGCCTCCTTTCGAATGATGAAACCTGTAGTGCCTCCCCGGGCACCCAGCGTCTGCCCCTGCCGTCCTGCCAGCGAAGGGTTGGTGCTGCTACAGACAGGGACTCTCGGCAGGTGGTAACATTAAAACTGGAAAGGTCGGTTAAGACAGAGCTAATAGGAGTTTAACAACATTAAGAAGTCTGACACCGAGTAGCGTCAGTGTCTTTGAAGCATCCATGTGCTTCCTTATATTTTTGGCATCCCGGCTGTGTCCACATTGCTTCTAACTCAATCTAGTTGCTCCAAACTTGAAAGCCAAGGAATGGGTAGCTGCCACTGAAAAGGTGCAAGCCTTCACTAGGAAATCTTTGTCCCAGCAGTTCAGTTTGCTGTGTGTCATAAAGCCCTCAAAAAGCACTACAGACCAGATGAAAGCAAAGTCTTGAGAAACTTGTGGCCTGCCCTTTTCCCCCTCTTCCTCAATGTACTTTCTATGACTGGCCACCTCAGACACTTGGAATTGACTCCAAGGAAGTTATCAGAGACCCTTTCTGTCAATTCCTCAAGAGCAGTGTCGGGGCTGATGATTACTTATGCTTGCAGTGTCATGGTTTGGTGGTCTGTGTTTTGCTAAAGAAACCAACCTGATCCAGTCTGAAATATGGTTTCTGCTACTTTTTATGTCTGCAAAGGAGGCAGCTTATTTTGCTATGTTATTAATTACATGCTCTTTTGAAAAAGCAGGCCCCCTAAGCTGGTTTTGTTACTTTGCTTGCTCTTGCTTCATATACACACACCTTTAAAAAGTTAATTTTCTTTCCTGTGCCTTTGCACCTTCACCCCAAAAAGAAAAAAATTCTGTCTAGCTAGCACATGTTTGTCAACAGAGCTTTAGAAACACTGATTTTGCTGATTGCTTTACAGCCCAAGAAGAGGAATGTACAACATGCAATCCTCAACATGCCAGTCTCCCAAGTGAGGAGATTATTTGAGCCTCTGCAGCGGGAGATTAATTCTCCCAGCAAGGTAGGCACTGACGTCACCTTCAGCCTCAATCTGCCCCCGACCTCAGCATCCCCAGCACGGGCGGAGCAGCACCAAGCACTCAAAGCCTGGAGGACAGCTGGCCTTGCAGAGCCCTGACTAAGACAGGAAACAAACTCAGAAACGCTAGATGGGAGTCATGCAGAAATCTGGGCACATGAGTGCTGTAACAAATGTGTGTATATGTCAGGGTAAAAGCTGTTTTCTGCTTGTAACCCAGAGCAGCTACACATTAGAATTACTCTTTAAAATATGCATTGCAGCTCTGCAGAAACTATTCTACATTGCTTAGGTATTAATATTCCCATCAGTCACAGTAGTAAAAAGCTTTCTTTATATTAAAAGAATTTTTTTCCTAGTAACCAAACTGTTCCACATTTAAAAAAACTTTTTCCCTAAGTAACCTGTTAATTATTCAACCTAGCTCCTTTCATGATGCAAATTTTTGAAACATTTTAAGTAAAAAATATTTTTTTCCTTATCACACATTCATGTCTACCATTCCAAAAAGCTCACAACTCTGATAATCCATCTGACAACACAGTCAATCAAAAATCCATCCTACAGCCGTTTCCAAAGAAACGAATACATAGCCAGGAAGACAGAATGCTTAAGCTGGAAGGAAACCAACCAAAGGAACACAACAACAGCAACAACAAAGCCACTTTCCCTTTTCTTTTAAATTTCCTGATTTGTGGGTGTATTACAGGGACAGAGATAATGGTAAATATAGTTAGGTTAGAAGTGGTGGTGGTATCTTTGTTTATTTAATTATTATTATTTTTTAATCCAGAAAGCTGGAGGCTTTTTAGCTCTTCATACACAAAAAAGAAACAACCAGAATAAAATTTAAAAAAAAAAAAAAAACAACCTTAAAAAAAAGGACAAGTATGTACGAAAGGCAAACACAATCACAGAACTAAAAAAAATACATATGAAACATCGTTGCTCACACCTCCTCCTCATTCTTTGGCTATCTGTCTGCTACTTAGGCCTCCATCTAGTGTGGAGTTTTAGGTGGGTGGACACAATGGGTTTATTCACAAACACCAAGCTCAGCACATGCCTAAGGCTTTGAAGGCTAAAGACTATGGTGGGTCAGCTCCTTGGGACCAGGACTTTTCAGGAGGCTAAAATAGAGAAGTTCTGCTGAAGCTGGTTACCTTCCTGCTTTATCTCCTGATAAATATATTCTCTCTGAGGTACCTAGAGCACTTCTGAAACAGCTGTAGTTATGTTTAAGTATTTTCCCATGCCCTAAGTGGTCATTCTGTAGGAAAATACTGAAACTAAAAGCACATTGTGACAAATAAAGTGTCTACAGTAACAAATATGCATATACACAATCATAACACTATGCTGAGTGAAACATATAAACTAAATTTAAACTTTTGAAGTCAAAAATCAAGCACTCATGATCTTAACAGCAGTGGGCTCACCAGAGAAACCCTTCTCTCCTACAGGTACTCATATATTATGAAAGTTGCTTATTGCATGTTCACATACAATTTTTCCTACAAACCTCTGTGCTTAATTAACAAAAAGCCCTTCAATATTATGTTTTCTGTTTTATTTTTGAAAGCACGTGCCATCCTTTATTCATTACACGTTTATTCAGATCCTATTCTGCACACAGAGTTATTAATTTCCTCATGGCATTTTGTGGCGCTTGTTGCTACAGTATTCATGGGCTTCAAAATATTAACTATTTTTTTTTCATAACACACCTCTCAGATGAGGGGATATTGTGACAGGGTATGAATATTACATTTGAGAAACAGTTATAGATTACCTGGTATGATATCTTGTAGACCTGTCAGGACTTGGCACTATAGAAAAGCTTATTTCTTCAAGGCCTGATTCCCACTTCTTTCAGTTGTAGTAATTTCAGTCAGAGACTATCACTAGTCAAACCCTGGAGTTTTCAAGCATCTGAAAATGAGAAGCAAATTATCAAGAAGTGTAATTTAACAGCCTTGAACCAGCTCTATCAAGGAATTCTGTGGCAGAAACAAGAGTTAAGACACAATTTTCAAACTGTTCAGCTCCCTCAAGACTTTTGATACTGCTGGCCTTCCCATAATTCTTTTCCTTCAATGCTTCCTTCAATTTCTAGAATAAACACAGCCAGACTCCTGCCAGCAACAGCCCCATCATTAATGATACCCACACAATTGATCCACTGCTTTGAATCTTCTACTCCCCAACACAGTACCTGTTAGCATGAATATGTCATGCTGTGTTTGGCCCAGCATTTGAAAAGATGTGTCTCTCTTCACCACTGGATTTCATGGCAGAAGAGAGAATTTTGGGATCCTTTCCAAACTCTGGGAGAGGGTGTTTTTAAATAGCACACTCCCATCTGTTTGCTTCCCATGTCCATGCTTTGCCTTATCTCAGCTTGTTATTTCAAACCTGTCTTCATTCTCTCTTCAGTCTTGGCTGATCCCACTTTTGTTTTTCTTATCTAGTTAATGCTAGTGTTTGATTCTCATCCCAGTTCCAGCTGCCCTAGTTGCACTTTTCTTTAATCTCATTCTGGGACTTCTCACTCTCAGATTTGTCTTTAGCTATGCAGGGTTCTTTTGTTGTTGATTTTTTTTTTTTTTTTTTTTTTGGCTGTTGTTTTGTTTTCACTCCCTTTACCTAGTTGATCGTTCTCTTCTGTCTTCTCACCTGATTTAACTTTTAGTTATGTTGACAGCCACTCTGCTTGTCTATTCTTTACTCTAGGTGTGTACCACAAAGCTGGTCTTGCTCCTTGACCATATTTCCCAGTTGCAGAGGTAAAAGTCCTTGCTCCAGCCCTTACAGTGCTGTTCAGGCAGTTTTTGCTTGTTTGCTACCTTCCATCTACCTCTTTTCTCTTGCTTCTCAGCCACAGTTTCCTTATGTGAAAAATTTTGTTGTCCTAAATTTTGTCTATCATTCCCATTGCTAATTTCTCCTGATCACACCCACATTCTTTCTCAGGGGCTTTGTGCTGGCTCTACCATGCTGCAAAATCAGTTCTTCCTCCCCATCTATTCAAGTGAGACAACCTTCGCCTCCCTATCCCACAGGTATGGCTGAGGCGGATTAGGCATCTGAATTACGGCTTCTTCTCAATTAAGTTACAGATCCAAGCAAGGCACTGCTCCAAATGATCATGTGCAGGTGGCACACCCAGGTAAGAGAGCTTCTAAACCTGCCTCTCTTCAAGGCTGGCTGTGGTGATGTGTAAGTCCATACCAATGTTAACAGGAGAAAAAAAGGATGCATCTCTTTACATAAGGATGGATATTCTCCTTCTTTCTATTCTGCTAAAGATTTACATTTCCTACAGGCTGAGCATACTGAAGCCCTTCCAAAAACACTGCTGTGATTTTTTATTAGGATCAAACTTATATATTCCCCTGTTTCATTTTGAAGTACGTTGATAATTTAACATTCAAACATTCTGAAAGACATTCTGAAAGAAAGATTGATGAAGAAATTAAAATTGAAAAATCAGCTCATGGCTGACAGTAGCACAGAAAACACCATACCAAATCTTCACAATTAAGCAAGGGTGTATAAGCAACTTAAACAATATCTAACAGCAGAGAGTGTCAAGAAAATTATATATTAGATACCCAACCAGAATGTGTTTATAACATGGTTTGTGTTGTCTCCATTTTTAATCCTCTAAAAGCTGCAGAGAGCAAAACCACATTGCTAACATATACTGATGTTAAAACAAGTAATCAAGAAACAACAACAAAACCACTGGTGCACTACTTAAATTAGAAACTGTTCTGTGTTTGCTCAGCATCCCTGATCCTCATCAGGCAATAAATCAATTTGCAGTAGCTGTGGACAGCTATTTAAACACAGAGCCAGAAGAGCTTAATTGTTAAAGCAATGTTCAAAGCTAGAAGGAATAGGAGGTTAGTATAAGAGGTCATATTAAATATTCACTTGTCCGAAAACAGCTGCATTCCAAGTATTAGGAGGCATCCTGACCTTCTCTTAATTAAAAAAACAAAGTCTATGAGCTTTGAGCTTAGCAGAGCTTAGCTTGCAGTTCTTCAGAAGATAGATAGAGGTTGCCAGATGAAAAACTGGCATCTAAATGTTTGTCAACTTGATTTTGTTTGGTTTACTTTATTGTCTAACATAAAACAAACAAATAAAACCCAAAACAAACAAAACCAACACTCCACCAGACCCCCAAAAACCAGCACCCCCACCCCCTCCAAACAATAGCTAAAAGCTGTTTGTTTTGCAGTTTGCAGTTTATGTTTACAAGTTGATAAATCATTCAGGATCCAATTCTCCACTTTGTAAGACACTGCTCCTTGTCAAAATTGACAGCAAATTTGCATTTGACTTGTATCAGAGCTGATCAGGGTCACTTACCAGTCATCATTCTAGACACTGGTAACTGGTGAACATAGTTTCTTTGGCTATTCTATGATAATGTAAGTGTAATGAAATATAAAAATGATATTACTACTCTCAGACCTGTTCTTCTATGAACTAAGGTTGCTGTTAGACTCCGAAGTGACATTTGTTATTAGACTGACTAGGTGTACAGGGTTAATCTTACCCTCCAGTATTCAGCATACTGTCACATAGCTGGGAGTCAGTGGATGATTTTTGACAGAAGAAAGCCTCTAATGAGCCTGATCTTGAGTGACTGCTGAGCATTTTGATCTTCCATTCATTTCTAGAAGATGAAGCAGCTCAGCACCTTGACGAACAGGAGTCACTGTTTTGAGCCATGCGTCACTCGGATGAAGAGCGTCTGGTGTAGTTTACATTGTGATTTGGCATTTATTATGTCTCTGGCACTTATGGCAGAAAACACGTAACACTGACACTGGAGGTAAGGAATCAAAGCAAATAGAGGAAGCTTGCCCTAATTGGGTTTATACATAGATACAATGTATTCTTCTAGCTGTGGCTCATTGAAAATACATAAGGTCTATCACCAGCACCAAGGAAGAAGAATGGCAATTGTCTTACAGGAAGCAGCATGAAACTATGATACAAGCACTATCAGTGACAGAAATATTGTCCTGTAGTTATCAGCATTGTTTTAGCTGTGGTAATACTTATAAAAGTTCTCCAAACAGCAGAGAACTTTTACCTTTTTCAACACTGTATAACATCTATTTCTCATTAATGCAGACAATAACATACCCACTGAATTTTATGGTGCAACTATTAAAAAAAAAAAAAATCCTCATATACCTAAGGTGTCTCACTTGGCATCTTTTTCTTATCTCCAGTGTCAAAAGATCACAAATGCCTATGGCAAAACTCATTTAATTGCACCCACATTATCCAGCCCTATCCAAAATTATTTGCACTCTGCTTATTGTCAATTCTTCTTTACTACAATAGAACATTTTCCAGGCAAGAGCTTCTTTTGAAAGAAGGCACTGATGCACCATGCAGCAATAATTAATAAGCTCTGTGGAGAATTCAGGGATTATATTGTATTCTAAAGCTGAATGCTCTTTCACTCACCAAGGTGATAGTTTTGTGCAGGCACAATCAATATTTGCTGTAAATAATACATATTTCACAGTAATTACATACATATATATGGAACACACATAAGTTTTACAATTTGAACTTAACTTGAAGCCATTTTAGTACAATTTTCCTTCAACATGTTTAGAGTACCAAGCCCTTGCAATTCATTTTTTGTCCCCTCACCTCAAAGCTATATAATTTGCAATACTAGAGATGTCACAGATGACTGACTAGAGATAGCTATTGTCAATTGAGGGCACATATATATGAATACTCAATATGAAGGACCCAAACTAAACTCTGAGACAAAAGCACTCCCAAAATAAATTCCAGAATCTGAAACCAGCATTTACATAAATTTTTTATCTTTCCAAGAAAAGGGTGAAAGAGGTCCCAGGCACCACTTGTGCATGCACAGTTCTGTGTTGCATTTAATAGAATCCATTCTCACTGCAAAAGCAGTGAGGATTTTCTGAAGAGTCGAATTTATTATACATTCTCCAGACATCTAGATTTGTGTTTCCCCTGTGCTGGCAGGAATGCCTTTGTCAGATTAGTCACTGAAGCCCTTACTTTATGAGTACAGGCTTAAAACATTGAATATATGAACAACTCAGAATCTTCAAGTGTGAAGCATAAGAATCAAGACATACATTTGTATTCCTGTTTATTATTATGTAGAACTGCACAACAGGTAAGATTTATTTTTATGTGTGTACATATGCATTTTATTTGTTAAAGAATTACACTTAATTTATAAAAACTGCACTTAATTTCCAACGTCTAAAAAATTCCCTACCTTCATGTACCATAGCCAAATTTGTATCTGCATGGATCCTCTTTTTCAGTGAGTGACATGAGTAGCAGTTTGCAGAACAGACTATGCAGATAAACTTTGCACAAAATGCTAGCAGCAAAACCATTTAAGAATAACCTACATTAAAGCAATAGATCATGACATCTAAATGGTTCAAGCAGTCTTCATTTTGCGAGAATCTCTCCTACTACTACTTTTCCTCCTTTTTAAACCTGTTTTCTTCTCTCTGTATTCTGTTCCTGTAACTTGTCACAAATACACTGAAACCCATTACTTTGTCACTCAACTCTCTATAGAAACTGATACTGTCAGTTCATTTTTATCTTTATAACTAATTATTTCTTTGGTGTCAAATGTCAAATTATTGAATACAGGCTTTTATATTTGCATATTTCATTTGATTTTTAATATGGTTGTTTGATGTATTTGCAACAAGTTCTTTAGCCCTGTCCAAGTTCCATTTACTTTAATGAATAGATCAGTTTGCCAGTCATCTCCATCACTAAATTTGGGTCTTTGGTTGTAATCACTTGCTACATTTCTTTCTGTAACTTCCATCACCATTGTCACCACAGGAAGAAATAAAAGATATAGAAATAAAGATATAGAAATAAAGATATAGAAACACGTCTGAGGTTTGGTTTAAAAAGCAGTGGCTAACTAGTCGAGGAAGCTCTCTTCAGAAACCCAATCTGTAATTATATTTTAGTATCTGTATATTAACAGAGCATCATGTTGAAGTAGCCTGCATTAGTTCTTCAG
>VZUA01107899.1:0-15052 GCA_013401035.1 Horornis vulcanius
TTTTAGTGACTAACACCCAGGCTGTGGGGCAATATCCAATTCCCAGGGAAATCCCAGGGTTCTGGGAGCTGGTAGAGTCGTGGCACCACTTTAATCTGTCATAAAAGGAAGTTAAAAATGTACAATCTCTTTAAAGGCGAGGGTATAAATGAAAAGGGGCTTCCCTCAAAGACTCATTTTCTTGAGAAACAAGAACTGTGCACGCAACAAAAACCTGTTTGTGGGAAAAAAGAGAAATTCCAGCTTTTCTGAACAACCTCAACAGAGATTCAAATCTAAAAACCAGAAGTAATTTAAATAATAAGGTGCAGTTTGGCTTTTCGACAACATTTTTTGACTCTTTAAAATGAGTTGGTCTTCCAAGTTTAAAAAGTACTCAAACACCAGACATGAAGTTAAGTTTGTATTTTTAATATTCTTAAATTTCATTAATTTAAACAGTGAGAGGCACAACTAAAGGTTGAGAAAGCTTTGGGGAGGCTGTGACACTGAGATATTTCCCTTGATTATTTGAGACCCAAGGCTTTTTATCCTGCCACACACTCACTTATTTTATTGCTTCTNCACTGAGATGTTTCCCTTGATTATTTGAGACCCAAGGCTTTTTATCCTGCCACACACTCACTTATTTTATTGCTTCTTAGTTTATGGGCTTTAGGAAAGACACTTTAAACCAGTTTTGCTCAGAAAAACCAGTTTGACACCTTCACTTGAAATGAATAATTCCTTACAGGAACTGGTTTTAACGGCTGGAGTACTCACGAGCAAAAATCTGTTTATTTTTTATTTAAAGAAACCTCAGCATGTGGAAATTTGGCATCTCTTGTGCCTTCCCCTGGTAAATCCAAGGTTTACATTTCCCCTCGGGGGTTCTGGGTGCTAAATCCCTTTGATTTTTTATCACTTTGATCCCCTTTGAAAACCCCAGGTAATTAATTTTACACCCTCGTGTTTCTGTTTGCTGAATATTTCCCTCAATGTGTCACTGATTTCCTCCTCTAATTTAAGAGAGTAGAATTCCTGAGAGTTCACAGGAGCTCCTCTGTTGAAAAGCGATTTTTGGGGCTGAGTTTTTTTGCTTGAAAAGTGAAAAATACCATTCTTATTGACTATAAATACACTCATTACTTACCCACTGCTTGAAAACAGAGCACAGCTCGGCACTTCTTTAAAATCCTGCATGAGAAATGTGGGTTTGCTGTTATTTTAATGGGATTTTGAGTGATTTTTCCCTTAATCCTGCCCTCCTCAGCCAAGCACTCCATCGACAGCCGGCTGCAGAAGCACTCAGCCAACCCCCAGGAGGATTTTCTGTGTGACATCTACTCGGGGGGACACCTGTCCAGGAAGGAGCTCTATGCTGCCATTGCAGAGCTGCAGATTGCTGGGGTGGAGACGGTAAAGCTCATTTTCCAAGGGCTTGAATTCCTCCCAATTCCCTCCTTAGCTGCAGATCAGTGGGGTGGAGATGGCAAAGCTGATTTTCCAAGGGTTTAAATTCCCCCCAGTTCCCTCCTTAGCTGCAGATCTGTGGGGTGGAGATGGCAAAGCTGATTTTCCAAGGGTTTCAAATCACCCCAGTTCCCCACAACCTGACCACCAGCACAGCTGGCAGTGAGTTCATCCTCAAGTTGCCTCAGTGGCCCAAGTGCACGTGAATTTTTACCTGAAATCCCTGGATTTTTAATTCTAGAGGACAACTGGGACTGCTCATAATCCCTCAGGCTGTCAAAATTCCATAAAGGTGTGCCCAGCCATAAACGTTGCTTTGAACTTTGGGCAGCTCCTTCCTTCTGTGCCTACAAAAAGAGAATTTAACCTTTCTTTTTGCTTTCTTCCAGACAGCCAACAGTTTGTTGTGGGCTCTGTACAACCTTTCCCGCAACCCACACGTCCAGCAGAAGCTTTTCCAGGAAATCCAGAGAGTTTTGGGTGCCCAGAAGAGCCCAAGTGCTGAGAGCCTGAGGGATATGCCTTACCTAAAAGCCTGTCTGAAAGAATCCATGAGGTAAAATTCCCAAATAACTTGCAAAACAATCACCCAGGTTTTTTTTTACCAGCTTCACCGGTGAAAGAATTTTTCAGCATGCAGGATTTTGTTCATCTTGCAGTTTGAGGGCAGATCTGAGAGACAAAAGAAGGAAAATCTCTGGGGATTTAACCCATTGTTCTCTTTCCCTGCAGATTAAGTCCATCAGTGCCTTTCACCACTCGCACCATCGACACGGAAATGGTTCTGGGAAATTACGTGCTGCCCAAAGGGGTAAGTCAATTAATTCCCTTCATTGGGATGACTTCCCCGTTTATTAATTGCCCTGTAAACCGCAGAGGTTGCTCGTATTTCAGTTTCAGACTGACTTTGCCAAAGTGTCAGCCCCAGGATAAGGAATGAGGGATTCACCCCAAGGATTCCCATGAACACCAACCCACACCTTCCTCCACTGCTGTTGGACTTAGAAATATTTGCCTGGAATAATTTCAATGTGCTATTCCAACTTTTTTTTTCTGAATTTTCCCATGATTCTCTGAGGAAACCACAATCTTTTCCACGTTCCAATGAATTTTTGGGGAATGACATGACCTGTCCTGAGGAAGTTTCTGTGCTAGGTTTTCCCATCCCAAAGCTGATTCCCTCGGGAGCGCGGGGTGGATTTGTAGAGTGATTCTCTCCCTTGCTTTGCTGCAGACGGTGCTGATGATCAACAGCTACGCCCTGGGCTGCAGTGAGGAGTATTTCAGGGGCTGGACTGAGTTCAGGCCCGAGCGCTGGCTCCAGAGGGGCTCCATCCATCCCTTCTCCCACGTCCCCTTCGGCATCGGGAAGAGGATGTGCGTGGGGCGCCGCATGGCAGAGCTGCAGCTGCACCTGGCCCTCTGCTGGGTAAACACCCCAAAAAAGGAAATTCTGGGGGGGTTTGTTCCTCCAGGGTAGCAGAGTGGGGGTGGAGAGTTGTTGGAGGTGGAGAGATGCTGGGCAGAGCTGCAGCTGCATCTGGTGCTCTGCTGGGTAAATACCCCAAAAAAGGGAATTCAGGGGGGGGTTTCTTCCTCCAGGGGAGCAAAGTGGGGGTGGATGGTGGTTGCTGGTACCTTTCCCCAAAAAGCATCTCCTCTGGAGAAGCCTTTTGGGTGGGCAGCAGCAGGCACTCAGCCCACACCCACTCACACCACGGATAAGTCAGAGAGGAAGAGCAGGAAGGGTCTCCTGTAGAAAGTTACAGCGAGGTTTATTTTGCAGATGCACACCGAAGGGTTTTAGGGACAGAAAGACCAAGCCAACGGAGGGTTCAGGGTTAATCTGGGGTCAGGGATCAATGGTCTGAGGGCACAGGGGGTACGAGGGCAGGGCAAAGGGCAGCGCCCTACAGGGGACACGGGGACACCAGCAGGGGCACCACAGCCAGTGAGGAAGTGGGGAAAGGAGAACCCTCCAGACCCGGGACGTGCACGAAGAGCAGAGGGGGGCAAGGCCCGGCGGGAAAAGCGAACTGAGCTGATTCCATAACGCTGCAGAGCGCCCGGGGGGTCTCTGAGGCTTTCCCAAAGCCCCAGGCACATCCTGCCCCGGAGGTTTCCCTGTCAGGCTCGGGCCCAGCTGCTCAGACCCCACCGCTGTGTTGCAGCTGCTGCGCAGGTTCCGCGTGGTGGCCACGGACCAGGAGCCGGTGCAGGCGCTGCACTCGGGAACGCTCATCCCCAGCCGGGCGCTGCCCATCGCCTTCCAGCCGCGGGCAGGTCTGTGCACGCCTCCCCTGCCCCCTGCTCCGCTCCTGGGGGGGGGTTGTACAAACGGGAGCGACAGACAACACGTGTTTGTCTACTCTTCACTCTCACCGTGCCAGAGACACCCTGGTTCTTTAATTTAACAAATTAATGCCGTCTCCATTCGGTATAATCTCAAATATCCCGTGTTTCACACTGATAATTCTATATCTATATATTTTCTGTGTGTTATCTGAATAGTTCTAGGCAGTCTTGTAAGGAATTAAAAAGTTCTAGTTATTTTTTTTTTTCTCTCTAGATTTAGTCTTCCATTATTTATTTTAAAGCCTTTGCAGTTTTACAGAAGAGGCTTCTGCACCCTTGGCACAGTCTGAGCACGTTTCTGCCTGGCATGGAGGTCCCAGGGATGGGATTGGGATATTTCTCTGCCATTAGGACAAGATAGAATCCATAGAAAGTTCTGAGGAAGGATGAAAATAATCAATAATCTGTGTGGTGCAGATCCAAAAGGGGGAAATCAACACGTACCCACTGCTGCAGGAAATAACAGCCAGTGCTTTGTTAGGGATTCTCCACCGTATTCCCAGAAGATATTTCCTGGAAAAGAGCATTTGATCTTGAGCATCAATTTGCAGGTTAAAAAGAAGATGCCTTAGTTAAGGAACTGCTCACTACAGACTTTAGATAACAAAACTTCATTTCAGGCAGGAGGACAAAGAAAAATCTATTTGTAAATAGTTGTGCAGTGTTGCAACTTTTTAGGATTTTGTCTCTCACAAGTTTATACAAACGGGCTAACAAAGTAACTTACTTGTGCAACAACCTAAATTGAGAACACAAGACTCTGGTCTAGAATTAAATCCTCCAGTTAGAAATCAAGGACTTTTCAATACTGGGGAAGATATTTTTTTGCCAGACAACATCACAGGAAAAAAAAAATCTCCAAGTATGATCTGAATATTCACTGCTTTGACTGAAGTTTATTCAGTGCTGTTTGCTTTGACATAATCACTCTAAAGATCCTCTTTCTTGTTCAATACAGGTTGCAAAAAATAAAGGACAGCCCTGCTGCTGCTGCCTTCTCTTAAAAGAGAGACATCAGCTGTGGAAGTGAAAGCTCTGGAGGCTCCAGTAACCAGGGAAGAGCTGCACCACATCCCTGCTGAGCCAGGAATAGCAGCAGGAAATGCTCCCAGGCTGTTTTATTGGGAAAATGGGCTTAAAAGGGGAGAAAAACACCAAGTGCTTTCATAGACCTGTGGAAATCCAGGGATTTAGTGCAGCTGAGGGACTGTAGAGGACGAGGAGCCCTGGAGGTTTTTTAACAGCCCAGTTTGGGACCAGGCAGGGCTGGACTGGCCCTGGTAGCTGGAAATGGGAGAGGAAACTGCCTCAAACCTTCTCAAATCACCAGAGAAGGGAGTTGGGAGTCTGGAAAAAGGCTAAAACAGGGCTGGAAAATTGGGATAATGAAAGAAATACATTTCCTTGGCATTCTTCACTGCCTGGATAGGAGGGAAATAGGGACAAATGCACCTGACAGGATGGATTGCTTTGCTTTTAGCAGATGCAATCTTGTGCCACACACACCCTCTGCTCTTCCCCACAGTTTTCCATCCCTCCAGCTCCTGCACAGCCCATTTTATCCCACTTTTACTGTAAAAACTCAGTGGTCTTTCATTGCATAAAAGGCCTGATCCAGAAATGGAGCCACTGGAACCCCATGGGTTCATCCTCTGCGGAATGCTGATTATCCTAGCAGGATAGCTACAGGAGATTGATAACAAAATTGTGCCTCCAAGGACAATTCCACAGGAAATGAGGACCCAAAACATTTCCCGGGGTCTATTTTTCATGGGGACAGCAATATCTGAAGATTCAAATTGTCACTGCCCTGCATACAATACTGGATTTTGGCCCTTGTGGTCACTGGTTTTACACTTTTGCAGTTTCAAGTACAGCTCTATCTCTATATATATAACCCTGAATTTATTTTTTTACATGCTGAAATGATGCAAGTTCTTAGTGTTTGTTGGTGTGCCTCTTGTTTTTCATTTATTTGTTCTTCTCTGTTATGCTCAGATGTGTAAATGTACCCCTATAAAAATGTATAAAACAATTTGTGCCTTATCTGAATCTTTCTAGGCAGTTTTGTAAGGAAATAAAGAATTCTATTTTTTTTTGTCTAGATTTAGTCTTCCATTATTTATTTTAAAGCCTTTGCAGTTTTACAGAAGAGGCTTCTGCACCCTTGGCACAGTCTGAGCACGTTTCTGCCTGGCATGGAGGTCCCAGGGATGGGATTGGGATATTTTATTTCTCTGCCAGTAGGACAAGATAAAATCCATAGAAAGTTCTGAGGAAGGATGGAAATAGCCTGAATTTTTGCAGAATCAGAAGAAATGATGCGTATTTACAAAATGCCATTCCTGGCAGGGTGAGGGTGCCACTGAGAACAGAGAGGATGGGAAATCCATCCCCAGGGAGCTCGTGCTGAGGAGCAGGTCCCTGTGGGGGATCTACCCAAAATCTTGGGACAAAAACCCACACAAAGCCTCTTTTTACAGCATCACAAATTCATATCACTGCCTTAGAGCCAATGGAGCCGTGCCAATATGGAACAAGTGCTGAGACAAACAGTTTGTTCAATTCCAGGCATCTCTCACTGCTCACAAACATTGTGATGATTTAACTTTTAGAGGCAGCCAGAGAGAAGAGCTGTTATCTCTTGAACTGACCTTGACAGCCTCGTTATCAGCTGTTTCGAAACCCTGATTGCTCCTGGGCAGTAAATCACAGGTTGATATTTACTGCCCTGCTGGGGATTTTTTGCCATTTAAATTTAGTGGACTCAAAGATCCACGCGGGTGTTGCTGCCAGGGAGGTTTGGGTTGATTCTGTGCAAGCTCAGGTACAAATCTGTGCTCTCTGCTGGGTGACCAACAGTGCAATAACCACTGACCTGGAAAATGCAGTTCCGGAATCTTTGGAGCTTTTTTCAGGTCTCTGAAGTTTGCAAAGAACTTCATTAATCTCCTACCTCCGAGTAAATGTCCAAAGCAATTCACTTAAGAAACAGGTAATTATCAAACTACACAGACAATGAATGACCAAGCCAGACTTCCACATTCAGAATCCAGCAGAGCTTTCTTTTCCTTTGTATTTCCGGAGCAGAAATCCTGCAGGGTGCCCTGAGATTAATAAATATCTGGGAAACCTTTTTTGCCCAGCAGGATGAATCCAGTGCTGTCCTTTGAAAGGAGTCCCTCATTCAGAATTTCCATTTCAGCACCACTTCCCTGCCATCATTTCCTGCAGTCAGAGGAAGGTAGCTGGATCATTAATGGGATTAATTGGCCCCCACACTCCCTGCCCCAACAAGGAAGGGAGCAAGGTTTACCTGTCCAAAAGGAAGAGAGTTCTGTTCAGGCTTTGGGCATGTTGGAATTGAAAAGGCAAAGCTGGAGCCAATAATCCATGGGGTTTTTATGGGTTATGCCAGTCTTCAGGCCTGACAATCTGGAATTTTTGATCTGTGCTCTGTTCCTGACAAGCTGGTGTTCCACAGCTCTGAGTCAGGCCCTGCAGAGGGGTCCAGGCTCCTTTCACTGCTCTCATCAGTGACAGACAACGCTCAGGTTTGTCCCCCCCAGCCTGAGCAGGACCTTTGTGCTCAACAACCAGGGGCAGAATTCACATCTCTGTCAATACTTTAATTCATGCTGCAAAATGACCCAAAAATCTAAAAAAAAATAGTTCTGTGAATTGTTCACGGCTGAAGTTCATTTCAGGACAAATGCTCAGAAAATTCATCCCATGCCTCATTTGAAAGATGTGAAACCTCATTTTTAATTCAGCGGCACTGCACATGGGTGGGTGGATTTTTAATGCATTATCACTTCTTAGAAAAGGAGAAAGTTGGACAATTTTCAGTCCTTTGTGGCACATGTCTTGAAAATTCATGGAAGAGTTGTAGCTTTAGCAGAAAAAGCTGGTTTTGGCTTCAGATAATTGAAACAAGAGGTTCATTGAGATTGAAGCTACCAGCAGCTCATTAACCCCTTACCCTGGATGTGTGAAATCCTCTGAGAAATTGAGCATTGATAGCTCAAGGTGTGGATGGCTGCATTTAATTTTTTTTTAATGGGTGACTGCATTCATTTTTTTTCTTTTTTAATGTCTCCTTTCAGGCAAGGCTTGGAGAAAAGTGACTATTATATTATGAAATTGAGCATTGTGTTTATTCACTTACATTTATTCTTGGGTATTTTTGAGTATCAGGGTTGAAGAGAGTGAAAAGCAGAGTTTTTCTTTCTTGAACCTACAACTTCATTAATGCCTCACACAATTCCTGCATGGATTTTTATCTCCTATATTCCCACACTCTTTGCTAGCAGAGAATGGACTTCATCAAATTTCAACCCTTGTGCACGGTTTTTATCTCAGTTCTGTGATCTTTGAGGCTTTGGAACAACCTAACAAGTTAAACTTCAGCTGTAGGACTTGGATCCAGAAGGAATTTTAGAGAACTTCACATTGTAGGGTTTGGATGGAGCTGAACACTTATGGGGCAATAATTCCTGACAGGAAAAGCAACAATGAGGCCTCTCTATAAAACAAAATACTTCTCTCCGAGGGACAATGTCAAAACAAGTGTGGAATGGAATGCATTTAATAATCAGGGGAAATTATCCTGTGCTTCCTTGGGCATGTTCCTCTCAACAAGTTCGAACTCTTTGCCTCTGATTTTCCATGTGTTGAGTGAACTCCAGGCAGGGATGGGAAGGGAAGAAGGCACTGGAGTCAGCTGCTGGCAGGGACAACAGCAGGGCCATAAAGGGGAGCCAGGAGGACAAAAATTACCCCAAATTGGAACCTGCACGTCCGTGGTACTTTACCCTCCACTATCAACTCAGGCGTCCCGAAAGTGGAATGGAAATCAGAGTCTCATCTGATTCATGCTGCTGGTGAACTGTGCTCCACATAAAAACAGGAGATAGGAGAGAAGAGGGGAATGCTCCAGCTCCTGCTTCCCTCACTGCAGATGCACTTCCAGCAGCACAGAGTTGGCCCGAGCTGAAGAAAGGGAAGAGGTTCTCCAAATTTAATGAAGCAATGGAAGGAAATGTTTGGGAAGCCCCAGGCAGAATGGGCTGCACTTGTCCAGGCTTCCAAGCTCCCTCAAAAATCCCTTCTTGTTATCTCAGTGCCACCAACGGGAGTCACAGGGAGTTTGGCAGGTGAGGTCAATGCCTGAGCCAGGCTCTGTCCCAATTTCCTCCAGGGCAAAGGTACCCAGATATCTGCTCAGGGGTCAGCCAGGAGCCAGCTCAGCCACGGGCAAAGGCCACCCTGCCCAGAGCTGGGAGCTGCCAACCTCAGCCTCCAAACATGCTCCTCAAGCTGCTGGGGTTGAGTGTCTGTGCCAGCAGAAAGCACAGCAGAAAACCTCAGCTGGGGCCCACACTTTGGGCATTTAAAATGGGAGCAGAGGTAGAACAGGGAAGAGTTTGGGAGCAGGACTCTGGGCAGTATAACAGGATAAGTGGGACCAGCCACACCCTCTGCTCCATTCAGGTGCCAGGTTTTGGAGCTCTGGAAGAATCCTGTCTTGCCTCTGGCTGTGCTTGAAAGTCAGAGCAAGGGGAAGGAAAAGCTTTGATGCAGGTTGTAACACTCAGAATTTCAACACAAGGGAAAAGCTTCAAAGCACATTCCACTAAGAGAAAATAAACACGGAGAAGAAAACAGGAGATATTTTCTATGCAGTCAATGATATAAAGTTCTCAAGTAATTGGACACCCTGGATATTCTTATTGGGAGCTTCCATCACCACTGGGGGTGGCACTCAGTGCTCTGCTTTGGGTGACAAGGTGGGGATTGGGCAGAGGTTGGACCCTTGGAGACCTTTTCTGATCTGAATTAATCTGTGGTTCTGTAATTCAAGGCATACAAAGGCAAGCTGGCTCCATAAGAGATCAGGCATTTGGTTTTCCTATGAGAATTTAACACCTGAAAGTTCACCTCTAAGTGCTCACTCCTGGAAGGGCTGATAAGAAGTGCAGGCTGAGGGAAACAATTGCAGAGTAATGAAATATCATTTTATCAGATTTATTAGTTCCAGAATGAGTGGTGCATCCTGCCTGTCTATTAAATAGCTATTTGTGTGCAGGTTGAAATGGATTTTTGGGGGCAGAAAGTTCCATAGAGTGACAAGGAGAATTCAAACCCATAACTGTAAGAATATTTTATTTATTGACCTCTTTGTAGAGGATGCTTTCATTTAGACACAATTCATTGATGAGAGTTAAATTCTCTTTAAATGGAGAGAACTGGGCCCTGGGAGCTGCTCACACCAATCCCAAAGGAGAGGTGCTGGGGGAATATTTAGGTGTGGTTTGCTGGGCTGCAATAAAAGCCCTGAGGAGATTGCACCCCAAGGAACTTTGTGGTTCACAGACTGATTATGAGCCCTTGTCCTTCACCCCCTTTCGTGAGCAGGGATCCTGGGACTTTGATCCAGACAAAAACCTTTTTGTGCAGGGCTGCTTTTAGTAGGATCACAGGGCTGCTCTGACTCACCTCTTGGCTGCAGAACTGCTGGAGTCAACAGCAGGAATGTGGCACCAATTTGTGTCTGGGGATGAGGCCTTGCAGCTGGAAAGGGCAGGACCATCCCCTCGTGCAGCCCGAGCAATCAGGAAGACCCCCAAGGTCTCTCTAGAGAACTGTAGGTGCTGAATCATTTAGTTGGAGATGCAGCCCCTCAGGTTCTTAAATATTAAAACCAGCAGGAGTTTAGTTATTTGTTCTAAACACTAAAATTTCACTTTGGGTACCCAAGAACCTCTCTCAGGAGGGGACTTCCTTCCTGGTTTGATCGGGAAAGGAACTCATTGCAAAAGGTATTTTTGTTGCTGAACAGTGGCCAAACAACTTCCCAGCACAGGGCCAGGCTCTGAGGGAAGCCTGGCACGGAGGGCAAGGGAAGGTGTGCCCCAAGACATTTTCCAGCCAGGACAGAAGCTCCAAATGCAGCTGATTCATAACCCTTGCAAAGCTCCTCTTGCCCCAGGGCAGGATTGAAAGGGAAACTCATTGCTAAAAGAATCTGAGCCAACAGATAACCACTGCAGGGGGGGGAAGTTTTATTTGTCTGTGGATACAAATGAATGGAATAAAGGTTTAAAAATAGCACATTGTGCTGCCTGCAGGAGCTGTTCGGGGAGGGATGCCAAATGTTTGATCTGTGCTTTGATCCAGCAGCAGGCTCTGGCCTGTGCCCTCAGAAACACAGAGCACAGAGGGCTTTTTCTGCATGTTCAACATCCCCTGGGGAAGCTGCTGCTTCCTCCCAGCCCCTCTGGGGTTGTGCTTGGCACCCAAAGCGCTGCCAGACTGGAAAACTTTTTTTTTTTTTGTCAAAACAGATTTGTGATATGGGGAGAGAGCAGTGTGCTATTTATAGAAGTCAATGGCACCCATGGAAAAAAAAAATAACAGGAGCAACTGGAATTTCTAGGGGAAATCAGAGCCCCTGGGCAGACAGAGATGTGGAAATCACATTTTCCTGAGGAAGGTTCAAGCAGGGGCAGTGCCAGTGCCCCACACCAGCCATGCTGAAGGACCATGGGAACCAGGGTTGCTGTTTTTCTAGACAATCCTGAAATTTAAAATTCTTTCGTGCTTGAAAACCTGGTTGAAGCAAAGGTGTTTTTTAGCAAAAGTTTGGGAGAGGGAAAACACATCAGCTGGATGCAAATCTGATGGGAAGGAATCTTTTGGAAACCTTGGAACTGTTTTTAAGATTAGCAGGGCTGTTACAAGAGCTTCCTCCAGGACAAAGATTTTTCTACCAGTCAAGCTCCAAACCTGCAGTTTTCAACATTATCATGTCAACAACTCTTCATTTTGATTTTGAAAGGGCATTTCGTGAAAACCACCTCAGCCTCATGGCATGTTTTGATTTTTAGAAAGCGGCTCCACCCGAACACCTTCAGGCACAGCATCATCAGCCCCAAGTCAGCAGCACTGAATGGTGTGAAAACCTTGGGCAGTCTTGGTCTGAGCAGGAAAACTTAACTTCTGCCAAAAGTTGAACTTTTTTGGTGCATGGATAGCACTTAATTCAGAAATGTGCAGCCATTTCCACCTGGCTGCTCTTGTCTGTACAGACAGAGTCGAGTGATTTATTTTCAGTGATTAATCCAGAGACAGAGCTTTGCTTTTCTGGCATGAGAGGCAGACTGTGGTCAGTGTGTCAGTCCTGGGGGAACCTGCTCCTGAGCCACTTCCAGCAGCCTGTGCAGGACTTCCCCATCTTCTCACAGAAATCATAAATATGACATTAATAGTAAAAGCTTGAAAAGCTCAGGGAGCAGCAAGTAACTCAAAGTTAATTCTGTCATTATCAAAAGCAGGTGGACTCCACCTCCTCTGCTTCCTCTCACAGTTCTCTGCTCTCATTTTGTGCTGCAGCTTCCCAGATTTACCTGGATTGGTCAGGAATTGAGGCTCCATCGATTCTCACCCCCAGGGCTCATCTCAGCCTGTCAGAATCCTTCCCCTTCCCTCCTGGAATCTCCCACCCACCCAATTTCTGTCATTCCCTGGGCTGTTTTCTCAGCCTGTCCCAAATCTTGGTTTGGATAGGAGCAGGGAACACCTTCAGCTCATGTCCATCACCAGCCCATCAATGATTGCAATTAATAAAATACAAAAAAACCACACTGAAACATCCTTGAGCTTCATTTCACCTCACCAGCTGAAAAGCAGAGGAAAAAAGAGATATATATCAATTTGGAAATACAGGCAAAAGAGATATTAAACATAATCTGTGAATACAACAGATGATGTGGTTTTTAGCACCTTTATTCCATATAAATGTTTATTATAGACATTTATAAGTGTCCGTATTTATTCCATTCTGAGGCATTCAGACGTGAGTGTCAGGGATCAGTTGGTTAGTATAGTATGTGGAGTTTTTTACTAAAAATAGTTAAAGTTTCATCAGGGTTGGACTTTTGTGTGTCTATTTTTGGCACGCCTGGGCAGGAGGATGCACTGGCTGACCCTGCACTCCCACCCTGTGCTCTGCTATTAATAGCAGGGGGTTAATGAGTAACCAGTGCCCGGGCATGGGGTGAGGGGGAAACCTTCAGCCAGAGACTTTTTCAACCAGAAACACCAAAAAAGCAGCACAGGGATGGCCAGACAAGAGGGAAACGGCCTGGGCTGGCTGTCCTGGATGGGAAATGTCCCCAGCCTGGCAGTCAGAATGGGGGCTGGCACTGGTAACCCCCCAGCTGTGAGGGAAGGTTGGGAAAATTGGGATTGTTCAGCCTGGAGAAGCTTTGGGGTGAGCTCAGTGTGGCCTGGAGGAGCTGCAGGAAAGATGGAGAGAGAGAATTTATAGGGATAGAGGGACAGGACACAGGGAATGGCTTCACACTGCCAAAAAGGAGGATAAGGTGGGATATTGGGATGAAATCCCTCCCTGTGAGGGTGCTGAAGCTCTGGCACAGATCCCCAGAGAAGCTGTGGCTGCCCCTGGATCCCTGGAAGTGCCCAAGGCCAGGGCTTGGAGCAGCCTGGGGCAGTGGAAGGTGTCCCTGCCCTGGCAGGGGTGGGATGGGATCAGCCAAACCATTCTGGGATGAGCTGTGGCCAAAGTGCCCCCAGATCCCTTGCTCAGGGCTCCAGGGGATGCAGGAAAGGGGAGCCCAGGGCTGTGCTCAGGGATGCAGGCTCAGGGGGGATGCAGGCTCCCAGCTCCCAGCTGCACATTCCCCAGATTTTCCAAACATCACCACGTTAGGAGCTGTTCTGAGTCTGAAAAGCAGGGCAGAACGATGGTGCCAGAAGAAATAAAAGATCCAGATCGTTTTAAGAGACTTTGTAAAGACAACGAGGGTCGAGGACATGACCCCAAAACGCCACCACGGTGCAGCAGGTGGGAGTGAGTGCCAGAGTGGGGTGAGCAGCCCTGTGACCTCGGGACAGAGCAGCAGGAGCAGAGAGGCAGCCCAGAGAGCTGCAGAGCAGTGTGTGACTCTCTCATGAGTAATGGGACTTTTACTTGCGAGGTTAAGTGAGAACCAGAACGGAGCGGCCGTGGCTCTGTCCCAAGGACAATATTTGAACGAATGCAGCAGCTCTGATCATCCCAGTGCACATCATGTTTATTGGTGAGAAATGCCAGCATTTCTCCAAGCTCATGTGGATTTCCCCTCTTTGGGATCTCGCAGCACCCTCAGCTTTCCTGTAAGTTAGGAGGATTCATCCATATTTATGATAACATGAGAAATAAAGTGTTCTTTGTTTCTGCTTTTTCCAAGCTGGACAGGACTGAGACAAATGAGAAAACCAAACAGAATGACTGGTTGCTCTTCCCTGCTCTCACAAGTTAAATATTCTTTGTCACAGGCACACTCAGAGCAAGGTTTCCATCAGCTCTCAGCAGCTCAGAGCACAATAATGTTTCCTGGTGTGGCAGTGATGGTTAAAATGTTGGAATAACAGCTGGCTGTGCTGGAAATGGCCATTTCCATTTTCTAGAGAGATCATTAAAGCTCCATTAGCCATCACCTCGAGGAGTTTGTTCTAGCACAGAAGCTGTCATTAATTTTGTGTGTTAATTGCTGTTTTCTTTCAGCCAGAACTGTCAACAAGGAAAATTGTGGAGATTTTGTCCAGCAAGACTTGACTCAAGACCACTTTGCTTGCACAGAGGATACTGAAAATATTCAGAGATGTAAAAGTCTTTGTAGCCACTGTTTTTCCTTAGCCATGAAAATGTTTAGAGAAATTATCTCCCAAAAACATTTCTTCTCTACAATTTCACTGAAAATTTTCAGCTAGAACTGCTTCTGTGTTGAATTTCTTTCTCTTTTCCTTTCCCTCTCTGTCTCAGCCAAAGCAGAAGCATCCTAAATCCCACACCCTAAACCCTGAGTTCACTTTTGCATTCTCAGTTATTCCCCCACCCACCCATCCCATCTCCACATTGCACAAACTTTCAAGCCCGGGATTGTTGCTGCCAACAAAAACATCGGGTAGTCAGTGGTGTGAAAAGGTCTCATTGAATTTTCTTTAACATTCTTGGGCAACCTGGCAGGAAAAAGCCAAGGATGATTGGCCAGGAGGAACATGTTGCAAAAGGTTGTTCCTCCTTAGCAGCAGTGAACTGGGTGATCTGGGCTGGAATAAATTCCTCCTGGAGAAGGGATGAGTGAGTTTGCTGGGATTATCAGGCTTGCCCATGAGTAAGAGCACTGCCCTGGCTTTCAGCAGTCGCTGATCTGAAGGAAAACAGTTCACACCTTTTATT
>VZUA01107900.1:1406-13376 GCA_013401035.1 Horornis vulcanius
TTGGAGACATAATTGGCCAAATATAATGGCGATATTTAGGTTGGAATAAAGGCAAACTTGAAGCAGCCAAATTAGCAGTGGTCTTGCAGATGATTGGTTGTGAAAGAGGGAGTAAGTTTGAATATGCCATTTTATGCAATATACACATAAAGGCACTATAACACAGTATATAAGTACTCAACAGTCAAATAATAATTTATCAGGGAAATAATCTAAAAACTCAAGTGTGATACTGGAGAGTGGCATGTATTATAAGATGAAATAATTCCTTTTGGCAATTTTAATTTTAATTTAATTCTTACTGTATGAGGATTTTGTGCATATAAATTCTGCTTGTCTAAAAAAAGAAATAAAAAGAGATATGTTACAACTGAGATGAGAAGCCATTATTGTTAAAAAAATAATAATTCTCATTTTCACATGCAGGCCAAAATAATTAAGGCACCACTAGAGAAACAACTTTTCTTCACATCTTAACAATCAAAATAAAATTTATGTTACTTGTATGTTTCTCAAATGTTCCTGCTTTCTAAACTGAACAGGTGATAGAGAAGGTTGAGTATTCACCTCTGACAGTGAGATGTCACAAGGTTGACTTCCTACTGCCCAGCCAGGCCATAGCGTTTGGTTCCCCACCAATCCTTCCATTGGTTTAAGAAAAGAGAAACATTTGTATCAGGAACCGTTAAGCCTTCACCACACGATATTCAGTTTCCAGGAAAAACACTTCAGGTCATGTCCAACAAGTCCTTCACATTTCATTGCTCCCAAGTCATGACTGAAATTTACCTGTATTTTAGATATTCTAAAGCAATGTGATTTTAAACAGCTTCATCTTAACTAAAGCAACGTTTAAAGGAAAGAGAGGAAGAACTGCTTGCTGTCATGAGATTCCTGCTGAGGTAACAGGCAGAAACCACTACCATAAAAAATAATCAACTTCATCTGCCTTGAGCTGGACTTCAAAGCAGCTACAAATGCTAGGGACAGAAAGCTGTTCAGCTGTGTGCGCACACAGTAAACATGCACCTAGAACACCACCAGCATGCTTTCATGCTGTGCAACGCCTCCAGAGGGTGTGTTTAGACTCCAAAAATGAAGATAGAAAGCATGAGACTGGAATGTTTGAACTCATTTCCTGAGAGGGCTGGAAAACTGCTACTCTGTAAAAATACATTTCAGCTTCTGGTCTCAAACATAGTCAAGAAAACCCCCAAGCAATGACAGAAATGCGGATCTTTTACTGCCCTTGTTTGTTCCAGTTTTAAAAAATGCTCCTTAGAAACCTTGCTGAAAACACATGCCAGCCACAGAAAACTCATATTGGGTTATTAAAAATTAGTATATATCATTAATATAATCACTTCGCTTCTTCCTAGTTATTTCAGGTTTCTCCTCTTACTAATCAGTCCACAAAACTTAGCATATGCTTCATGTAACACACAGTGCATATTAAGTAATTAATCTACCTTACAGACTCATTTTCAGTTAGCATCCATTTAAAACCATGGTTTATATTGTGATGAGGCAAATGACAAGCTGTATCAATTTATTTCATTCTATTTAAGTGATGAAAGAAAACAATTATACCCATTGCTATTATATTGGTTTTAGCTGACCTCATAATATCTTGTTTTCCGAAGTCACAGGCTCTTGTACCACTCCACTAAATGCTGTTCTTTAATATTTGCTTTAATATTTGCTACAACCTGGTACCAGGTACTGTATAATAATAAGTATACAGTACTGTTTTTTATTACCGCTTGGAACCCCTAAAAATGTATCAAGAGTATGCATTTTGGGTCATTCTTAAACTAAGCTAAACATACCTTAGCTCTATAATTTTTCTTCACAAGATAATTGTTCAACAATTCAACACTTTTTTCCTCTAGAATTCTGCTGTGGTTTAACCAAAGAGCAGCTCACTCATTCCCAAACCTCCACAGGGATGAGGGAGAGAACTAGGGAAAAAGAATTAAAATTCATGGGTTGAGTTTCACATGGGTTGACTGTTTAACACAACACAAAATGGGACAGAAAATAATAACAACAACAAAACTGAATTAGACTATACAAAAAAAGAGATGTAAAATGCAACTGCTCACTGCTCACCAATGGCCAATGCCCAGCTTGTTCCTGACCAGTGGCTTCCCAGTCAGCTTTCCTCCAGTTTGTTTATTGAGCATGCTACCACTGAGCGTAGAATAACCCTTGGGTGACTTGAGATCAGTCGTCCAGGGCATGTACCTTCCCAGCTTCCTGTGTCCCTCAAGCTTCTTACTGGTGGGGCAGCACAAGAAGCAGAAAAGGTCTTGATGCTACGCAAGTCCAGCTCAGCAGTAACAGAAACATTCCTGTGTTACCAACATTACCCTCATATTAAATTCAAATACAGCACTGTACCAGCTACTTGGAAGAAAATTAGCCCTGTCCCTGCCAAAACCAGGCCAAATTCTAGTTAGTCTTCATTCATCTATATATGACATTTGGATGCATGCTACACCCAAGTAAGAAAATGTTTTTGCTTCAGGATTATATCACTGTTTTTAGCAAAACTTGATTCCATTGAGAAATAACAATACTTTTCTGTTAATAGTCATACAGTTGAATATATGGTTTGGAGATACAGCTCCTTTTCTTTCAAAGCATGACTCCTATGAGTCATACAACAAAAACAGCTGACATGGACTCTTCATAAAGCTAAATATTACTACAAGAGACATTTCTGAATGAAGCTTTTGGGGTTTTTTTAACAAATTCCCACCCTTGCTTTTATTCAAGTATCTACCATACTATACTTAATGACACCTCAATGCTTTCTTAAAATCCACAATTAAAAATTCTTATTACTGAAAAAACAGCAAGAATTTACTTAAAGAAAATAAAGTTCACTTTCTACACGAAAGGATAGTTCTTATAAACTCCTCTAAATCATAACGTTAAACCAGGAAAATTTCAAAGTCCCTTTCCCCATGCTCCTCACATGGTATAATTTATTTCAAGCTAATTTCAATACTGCACACCTCCTGTCTGTAGTTATCCAGAATTTCACCTTCAGTAAATAACCTATTTTAGAGTTCAATAATTAAAAATAATCTTTCCATATTGGTACTAATAATTTAAAGAAAGAATGCCATGAAGTTGGAAGATGAGATGCACCTGGAAAAACCTAGAACCAGCGTAAACTAAGAATGGATCCTGTGATCTAGGACCTAATTTTGGCCTTCTGTTACCTGAAGGAAGCCCACAAGAAAGATGGAAAGGGACTGTTTATAGGGGTTTGTAGTGACAGAATGAAGGCGAATGGCTTCAAACTGAGAGTGTAAGTTAAACTAAGAAAGAAGTCTTTACTGCGAGGATGGTGAGGCCTTGGCACAGGTTGCCCAGAGAAGCCATGGATACTGCGTCCCTGGCAGTGTTCAAGGCCAGGCTGGAAGGGGCTCTGAGCAGTGAAACGTGTCCTTGCATATGGCAGAAGATTGGAAATAGATGATCTTTAAGCTCTCTTCCAACATGCACGATTCCACGGTTCCATGTTTCTATGATTCTAAATACTATTATTATCATCCCTAAGGGTCACACTATTTAGAAGCCTACAATGAAAGAGACGTTGTACAAAGATGTCCAAAGAGGTGAACAAAAACAGAAGTTATAACTTAAGTGAAAAAGAACAAAAAGTAAAGGAGCAACAAAGACAGGGAAAGTGCTGGCAGGTGACAAGAGAAATGAATCGACTCTGCCCAGTTTTGCATGGACTAGATTCACAATAAATACACCCAGAGTAACAGCCTACCTGTATGAAGTTTAAGCAGCTGTCTTAGGAGGACATTTTAAGCCCTGAGCTGCAATAGTGCAATTGTCCCCACAGTTGCTGTAAATACTGTAGCAATCGCTCCACCATGCTTCTACTTCACAACTCTTCTGCAAAGGCTTATGATTTCTGTAAAGCTATACAGGCGACAGGGTCTTAGACACAAAAAATTGTAGCGTTGCAGTATGTCTCCTAAAATCATTCCTAGTTATTGCTAGAAATACAAACAGTCCCATTCATGCTCAGATAACATTTTTGAGAACTATTAAAGAAAACTTAAGATTACCTTTCTTCCTTGAAAGATTCCTGTTTGTTGTGCTGGCAGTGAATCTCTATAAGCTCCATTTTAAAAATTACTCATCTATTTCTCACTGATTCAGGATACATAAGGAAACATCAGTTAAAAGTAACAGACCTTTTTTTGTGCCTTACTTAATAAGCCTAACAAAAGCTGTAAGAATCTTGACACAGAAAAAGGAGCTTTCACAACAATACGTATTTTAGCCTGTATTATTACAGATGACAGGGAGCGATGGTAGCATCTAAAAGAGAAGTAAGTTTCTTACCATTAACACAGGGAAATTATCCAACAATATTCTAATTAGCAAAAATCCTATCTGCATTGGCTTACAGTTTTTGTAGTTCTCTCTAGGCATTATTTGATCTTAATATCAAATTACAAAGTTATTATTGAAGCAACTAGAATATTCTAGTTTGTGAATTCAAAAACTAGGAAAGAAAATAGCATAATAACTCTATGTTGTCTCATAAACACTACCATACAAAAAGCCCAAAGTGCCTTTTATATACATTTCAATTCTGTTTGTTGCTATGACACCAGGTTGTTTTTATTTACAGGGTTACCAGTGCCACTTAAACATAGCATTGAGAATCAAGTTCAGTCATGAAGAGTTTGAAATTCAGACCCTGATCTTGTAAGATAACCTGTGCTTGCAAACGCTGCCACTCTCAGGAACTTGTTACTGGCTGAAAACAGAGAACTTATCATTCCATTTTTGTAAGATATCACTTTCAGCAATGTCTTCATGGTGACCAGAGGCAGGACCCAAGGGGATTGTCTGAAGTTGTATGGGGGGTGGTCTAGGTTGACTATTAAAAAAAGTTTCTTCCCCCAGAAGGTTTTTGGGCACTGGCACAGGCTCCCCAGGGCAGTGGTCACAGCACCAAGCCTGACAGAGTTCAAAAAGTGTTTGGACAATGCTCTCAGGCCCATGGTGTGACACTTGCGGGGGCATCCTGTGCAGGCCCAGGAGTTGGACTCCATGATCCTGGTGGATGCTCTCCAACTCAACATATTCTATGATTCATTAAAAACTCTTTAGAAAATTCAAAATGACCTTGTAAATAATTTGGAGACCGGCTAAAGGAAATTACCACTTTTTTTCAGTCTGCTAAAATAATCTTTTCTTGTGTTCTAACAAGCATCGACTATCATGCCTAAAAGCAATAGAAAGTCTACCTCCAATGAGTGGGTTTGGGATCTTCCTTTCAGCTTAAGTCAATTACCATTTACGGACATGAATTCCTAAAATCCCCTAATTTGCATCCATGTTTTGTACTCAGACTAGCTGGTTTCAGTAAGAGCAGCAAGTATTTGTATCTACAATAAAAGATCATTCACATTCAGAAGTAATAGCTGAATTCATACACATTTTAAGTGCTGGTACTTAGTTCCAAACAGCTATGATTTTCCACAGGATATAGGGAAAATGACTGAAAGCAAAGCAGTTATTTTTCAAATTATTTAAAGAAACCACTGTGACAATTTTCATATAAGTAGTACAAATTGCAGTATCTTCTGAAACCAAATAGGTTTGCTTACTAAGGCTGCACTGAAAATAGTAGGCTTTTTCAACTTTCCTCCAAAATTATTTTCATTAAAAAATACCAAAAAAGAGAGGATCTGGCAATAAAATAATATCAAATGTTCTCATTTCTATCTGTTTCAAAGTAAAAAAAAAATATAGTTGGGTTTTATTTAAAAAAGGCTTTAGAGAGCATGATATTTGTGAAAAGAATTGGAAATAGATGTTTCACTTTCAAGTAAAAAACAATTGCAAATGTGTTTGAAATTAATAATAGCAAGATGTCAAATGGTAGAAAAGATTTAAAAACAAACTTATTGAATTGCCTGTAGTCCTCTCTTCTTTTTGCTATGAATTGGGAAAACACTGTCATAACTTCTAGTGTAAAAAAACCCCACCAAATCCATGAAATGTTTATGTTTTTGTCATAGTTTGACACTGGCTAAAAGCCAGGTACCTACGAAACAAACAAACAAATAAACCAACACTCATTCTTCTCTGATATCGTTGAGTAGAGTAGTAGGAAAAAAAAAACTGAAGGGCTCATGAGTTGAGGTAAGGATTAGGAGAAAATACTAAAGGCAAAACAGGCTCAAACTTAAAAGGTATAAAGAAGAAATCTATTAACAGAATTAAAAGAGTCTAATGAGAACTAAAATAGTTCTTTTCCCCTCTAGCCCCTCCCTCCTTTCCACTGACAGTACAAGGAGATAAGCCGTGGGAGTTTTGGTCAGTTTTTCACTGGAAATCTTTCTTCAATTTGCTTAGGGAGAGAAATTTCTTCTGCTATGCTGTGGGGTTCTTCCCACTGGAACAGTCCTCTGTGAATTTCTCCAATATGGTCCTAATTTTCAGGAGTAGGAGCACTGCCTGACTTGCTGGAACATGAGTCCCTCCCATGGACAAAATAGTCTTCTCAAACTACATGGTGTGGGTGATTTTAGTTCACGGGCTGTAGTCTTTTAAGGGTGACCTGTTCTAGTTTGGAAGCAAAGATCCTCTTTCTCTACTTCTGGAAGCAAGGGTTTTCTCATTTTCTCTCTCTGTTCGAGTCTCCCACTAGATGACAACTTTTCAGCATCCATGTGCTCCAGCACGAACACCTTTTCTCACGGGCTGCAAGGGGACCTCTGCATCCCCCCATGCACTCCATGAATTACAGGGAAACATTTTGTTTGTTGTATTATAGTCCTCACCATGGCTTGTAGAGGAATCTCAGCTCCAATGCCCAGAGCACCTCCTGCCCCTCCCTCCTTCCACCCACCTTCGTGTCACCACGTTATTCTCCTCAGGTGTCTTCACCTTTTCCTTTTCTCTGACTCAGGAGAGAATTGGTGTCCGTAGGTTGGTTTGTTCTCAAGTTCTATCAACAGAAAAGTTCTTACAGGGTTTAGCAGCGCTGAAAGGTCGATCCCATTGGGGCTCTGCATCAGGGACTGGCTCATCATGCCCCTCCCTGTTGGCCCTGCTGCTGGTCCCTCGTGGCTGCCATGGCGCCGGCTCCATTCAGTGCCTCTCTTCCTGTGGGGCAGTGCAAAGGAGAAGCTGCTGCTGCTGGCCCTGCCTGTCCCCCTCAGCATGGCTGATTAAAGCAGCCCCTAAGGCAGGCAAGGCCTGGCGGTGCTGGTGTGGCCCCTGCTGCAGCGCCGCCCCACCACTCAGAAGGAGGACTCTGTGTGACTTTTTTTTCTTTTTTAAATGTGTCATCACAGAGGCATGACCAACTTCTCTAACTGGGTCAGCAGCATGTCCATCCTCAGAGCCATCAGCGATTGCCTCTGCTAGACATAGTAAAAGCTTTGAGCAGCTTCTCACAGAAGCTGGCCTCTGTGGCTTCCCCTACCCCCACCAAAAAATTAGGTTGTGTTAAACCAACAGAGTTTTATTCCCTTTTTGCAAATACTGTTCTATCTGTGCTTTGGATTCCTATGAATTCAGACTGAACAACAGTAAGAAGCAAGATGACAGTGCTCAATATTTCCCAGCTAATTTTATTGTGCTTAAAGCAATTGTGCTGTCAGCAGCAGAAAAAATTATTGGCACAGAAAAGCTTGGAAAAGTCAAACGTTCTCTTCCAAAATTCAACATATCTTGCAGATATAAATGAGGCCCTGTCTCTGAAAGCCTCTCTCTTTCTATTAGGTAAAGTAGGGGTCAACTGCCCATCATGATTTGCTGTAAAAAATGTGTGAAAATTAAATGCCACTTTCCATCCCTTTTTTAGGCAAGAAGAAGAGAATCAAAGGAGGAAAAAAGGAAAAAAGCCCCCTCACAAAGAGAAGTTCTTATAATAAGCAATCACAAATAATGCTTGTTACCCTAGCAACTGCCACATCCCATGGGATCCAGCTTGCCCCTAGGCTCCATGTCATACTACAGAAATTTACTAGGTTTTTGTCTTGAGAAATAATTTATGTTTACAGAATACAGACACATGTGTACTTCAGAGGCTTAATACCCAAGCAAGGAATGCATTTATGTTTCTGAGTAATGCTTTGTATACTTTCTAATTTTACTACTTAGTTCTGAAATCTTGTTTAAGAGCTGACTGCATAATTTTTTAACACTGAGTATAAGATGAAATTAGCTTTGTGATGCAGAGAAAAATAGCACTAATTGGGACCACTGGGATAAGGGAAAAACAAGAATTCAAAATAAACTATGTGGATAACATGCACAGGGTTATTGCAGAGCACAGGTGTCCCACTTGTTCCAGAAGAATTTATGTATTTTGTATCATTCTACCAAGACAAAGCAGCTCATAGATGGTGGTGAGCTGTGACTGATTACAGAAAGTGAGGAGCGGGAACATAATGGGAGGGAGAATGAATTAAAATCTTAATTCATGAGACATATTAAGCCAAAACAAATAGAAAACCTGTCAACTTTCTCTTTTTTTGGCAGCATAGAATATCACAATTTTTGTGTTCTACCATTTCTTTTTTCTTTTTTAGGAAGATGTATGTTAACAAAAGACCACCTTTTTGAATAGTTATGGTCACATATTGGCTTTCATCTATAGTTATTCAGTCCAAATTTAGATTAGCACAAAATAGCCTAGGAAATGATTTCACAAAAGAAATGTTCATTAAAATATAGCTGTTTCTCAACAATAGGGAAATGTGAGCCTGGGAGTAATTATTACACAAGAATTGGTCAGAACTTTGTTTTTAACTATGCTGTGATAGTAGTTTTCACATAATAGGGAGTTTTTGAACATGAGTGATACAGAAGCCTGCTTCTACCCTTTTAATATTACAGACTGCACTAATATAGAAAATTCTTGACTACATCTTGCTTTTCTACATAAACACAAGCACAGCAACTCAAAGAAAAATTTGTAAGTAAACCAGACCACATGCAGCCCTGTTCAGTCTGTGGCTGCAGCTTGGGACTTGAAAAAGATTGGAAGCTTTTAATGCAGGTCAATGCTTTGTTCAAGGAAGTCTAAAGTCTCTGCACTGCTGTCTAGGGAAACTCTGGCAACTGTGAATTTTAGATTTTTCTATTATAAAAAGGAAACTCCTATTTTAAATAAATAATTTTTTTTAAAAAAGAGTTTTCAATTGGAAATTAAAATAATTTCAAAATGTCTGTCTTAATACACTAGTGACAGTGAAATGAAATAAGAAGGCCTAAGGGCATAATGGCTAAAGGTGCAGTTCAGTTGAACATGCAGGTCCAGCCAGAAATTATGGATATCACATGAATATTTTGGATGTTACATTAAGATCAGGCTGAACAGTATAATGGCCTCTCTTAGTCTTAACTCTTTCAGCCTCATGAAAGGATGGAAGGCAGAAAAGACAGAAGAAAGGAAAAGAATACAGAAATTCAATCTCCAGTAAGAGGGTTTCACCAATCCAAGGTTCAGGCCAATAGGAAATACATTTTAACCCACAAACATTTCTTAAAAGGCAATCAAGAACATTACAAACCATTATGAACTATGGACCAGCTTTCAGCAGGGGTGGGTATTTGAATAAAGATGTTTCATTCACTGTGTAGTAATAATTATAAATTGCTCTCTCAAGAATATTTCCTGCATCTTCATCCATTACCAGAGTTCAAGGCAGTAACTGCAGATAAAGCCTCAGGATGCTGGAAATAATTTGAGCTGTTAAGTCTGACATGAGACAAAAGACACAGCCTAAGTAGTTTAATTTGTCATGTTTCTTCAAAATCTCCAAAGAAGGTTATACCTGACATTAATAATATGATAGCAATTTATGAGAAAAAATAATTTTTAAGTTTTAAAAAACTTAAATTTGAAAACCAGGCATCCATGAGGGTAACAACCCTCAATTTGTGAGTGCTGCAAAACTATAGCTCCTCTAGGCTACTGATTACTTACAGGTATCTTATATCAAGTCTGTTTTTAGTTTTAAGAAACACTTATGAACAAATAGGGTTTTCTTTCATAACCCACTACACAAAGTAAGAATGTTTGTGTTCTATATTTTGTCCTGAGTGTATCCACCAGAACTCATCCAGCTTCTGAAACTTTCTTCCCTTTCCAAGGTCTGCCTCCTGTCCAATTGATTAATTCAGTGTTTAAGGAAAGAAAAGAAAAAAAAAAAACAATCCAATATCCTCAGGCTGAGATTTCATGTAGTTTTTCTTCCCTCACATTTTTAAATTAAAGAATCTTTTGAGTACCCTTTACTTTCAATTAATTATAAATAAATCATTCTTCATTGTTTTGATAACCTGTTGTCTGATCCCTCTGGAACGAATAATTTATTGTGTGCATGAGACTTTCCCCAACATTTTCAGCAATAAAAATGGAACAAGGAATTCACCCAAGTCTGTCAGTGTCATCACTCAAGTACATTTTTGACATTTTTTCCTCCTGTCATTTCCTCACTTGTTCCATAAACAACTTCTTGCTTTCGATACATTTAGAGAACTTTTCACTACCATCTTTTATTTCCACAGAAAAGTGAATTGTCCAACCATCTTATAGCCCTGTTTCCAACTAAGCAGTCCATCATACACTGTCTGCCTCGTCCCGTGCATTTAGGCAGGCTTTTAAATTCTCAATATCAGCCTTTCCCCTGTGATAGCTACCCAAAATCTTCTACTGAGTCAGATACGGTTTAATGGAATGCTTTGCTTAGAGGTTTCTTGCTTTTTGGACTGCCTCATTTTTACAAAATTAAAACATGTATAGGATTCCTCTGGATAAATTCCATGAGTTACCTGACATCCTCATTCCTATAAAAATTATAAATATAACTATAATGTAAAATAATATGTAAATGATACAGAGGTATCCCAGTAATTCATCCAGAGGTAAGTGTTCAGTGTCATCTGGAACAAAGTGCAGAAAGACTTCTTCCAATAAATTGCCCAAGAAAAATTCTTTGAGAAAACAGCTGTCTGCTAAATAAAAAAACAAACTCACTGTATATGGCACACGTTGGAATAAAGATATTTTTATTCAGCTATAGCATGTCGTTAGGGTTCATATTAACTAATACTGATCAAAGAATATAAAAAAAGCAGCCTTTTCCAACTTCAGAATTAGGTTTGCATTTTGATAGTGGGCATTTAATCCTTCAGCCAGTTTATAGCATCCTGACAATGACATCTTATCTGGGTGAATAAAGACAGATTTAGTCTTCCAATCAGAGGAAATACTCAGTCTAAAAGGGAGCTTTAATCAGAATTACTTTCTGGTTAGAAATTACTCCAGCAAGCATCATTGCTGACCCTCCCTCTGAAAGAAATATAAACTTCTGCCAGTTGATCAGTCAGGACTACTATCTATTCACACCACACAAGGATTAAACGGACTTCCCAGATCAAAAATACAAGAAAACTTTTCACTTGTGTGGGTAGAATACGGCAGATACCTATTGTTATGGGTTTATTTTTCTAAGTTGTCTTTAAAAGGTATCTTGGATGATTCCAATTACTGAACAAAGCCACTGTCATGTCTCCTCTGATTAATATATATACTTTTACTTCTTTTTTTTTTTTGGCAGTATTCATATAAATTAGTATTAAGCATTAGCAGCTGCCTTCTTCCTTCAGCTCACTGTCAAATAAATACAAAAAAAAGTGCTCCCAAAATTATTTCTCCTAACATCTTAACTGACAACATTTTTCGAACAGACAAGTTAAGAATTTTTCTTCGCAAATTTGCCACCTGAGACAATATTTTCATTCCAAAATTATCTTACCTTCTGGCTGAAGTTCTAAATTGATCACAGGAGATGGGAATGCAGGCAGCTGACTGGAGGTTTTACAGCAAAATAGTGTTCCATCTTTATTTTTCTGAAGTCCAGATCCTCTAATATTAAAACCAACGGCAATCTTCCCATTAAC
>VZUA01107901.1:0-11695 GCA_013401035.1 Horornis vulcanius
GGTCGTGCTTTCAAACCAGCACAGTGTATAAACTGTAGTGTGAAATCCAGGACTGTGGAGGCACTTCAAGATTTATTGGAACTTGCAGCTTGTCCCAATGGACTTGGCTTAAAAATATATTTAAAAGATTAAAAAGAGGTGGTTTTTCCCATTCCATGAATCACAGAAGACTTGGGTTTGCTACTGTTTTGCTTTAAGTAAAAAATTACATTTACTTTGGACTTTTTCCTAGGAAAAAACTAAGGAAAGAGCCTGCACTAAGCAATAGTGTTGTGATGAGAGAGAGGAAAGATTTAGCTTCAAGTCTCTAATGTAATAACTTAAATCTGGGTTTGAGGTGATTTTCACTTTAAATATTAATGGTCACTTGGCTACTTTGGGGTGTAAATATTTTTCTTTTCATCTTCAAATTTCATTTGATACCTAAGGGCTTAATTTAAAAAAGTAGCAATATGCTGACAGGAAAAGCTCCAGATTTAAGTAACTCTGGGTTTTATTTTTTCCTTTTGACAAAAATAGCACATGAATTGGTAGTGGGAAAAAGTCCTTAATGCATATGAAATCTCATTGGGGAAAATTAGGGCTACAAGTCCTTACGCTGACTTCCAGGAGAAGGTATATCCAAGAAAGGAAAAATAGCACTTGAATTGCTTTGAAAAGACAATTTTCTCTATGGCAAAACTGTTAAGTGCATTTTGTTTTACAAAATCTATGAATATTTCAATTTTTCATGTTGATTTGGAATGCAAATAGGTGCTGAGTTATCAGAATTTGCCAGTGGGCAAAAAAATCTGAATTTCAATCAATTTTGCTAAGTACCCAGCAATGAAAGGCTTCTTAGAAGCTTTACTCAATATTCTTCACTGTGCAGGTGCAAGAAAACATGATCTTGAGGCACAGAGATGGTCAGGTAATTAGTTTGGGTTTTATCCCAGTGAAAAATTCAGAAGTCCAAAATGTTACAGAACGTAGATTTGTTTTTGAATGGGAAAAAATAAATAGAAATTTTAAAAACCACAGACTTTTTATTATGTTTTCCATGAGGCTCCTGATTCTCCTTGATGAAAATTAACCTTTTTTTCTCTTTCAAAAAGAGAAAATCTCACTGAGAATCAGCTTTGCAAATTCCTTTTTGGGTGGTGCAGGTGGTGCTGCTCCTCCTGGGGCACAGCAGAGCAAATGTAAAAGCCCTGACGATTTTCTTGGATAGCTACTTAACAAAATTAGAAATGACAGGAGATTCCCTGTGTTGTCTCCCATTTTCTGGCAGGGGGTTTGCTTTGTGGCCAATGCTTCCAGCTGCTCCATGTTTGAGGTTATCTGACTGTGAAAATGGGCTGGATTTCCCTGTGCTGGGACTGTCACATAGCAGCTGCACCCTGAAATCCAGAACTGCTCTTGCAGATCTTCACCAGCTGACATTACTTGTGTGTTTAAAGTGATACCTTTTGCTTCCCCATGGGCTTTGTTTCTGCTCAATGCCTGGGTTTGATAGGAGAAAATCTAGGCTTTCTGTGCTTAAAATTCAGCACTCTGTTTCTATGGGGCTTTTGTGAAGAACTGTGATGTTTTGGATGGAAAATGGAGATGGAGTTTGGGTGTCTCCAGTTACCAAGCACTACAGCACACCATGGCTTTTCTCCCTTGTTGAGCTGCCAGGATCCAGTTCTGGAGAAAAATCCAAAGAGAATGTGCCAGGTGTGCAGTGAAGTGGGACAATGAACAGCTTCCACAAAGAAATGCAGCAAGTCTGAAATAAACAAATGCACTTTTTCACCCAACAAGAGTTAGTATTGTAAATGATTGTAAATGCTTCTCTCAGAGAAATGTTAATATGAAATCATATTTTTTCCCTGTTACTGGAACTTTCTCCATCCCGTCTGTAGGACAGTGGGAGTAGTGTCAGAACTACCTTCTTCCCACACTTCAGAGCTCTGAATTGTTACTCATGGGATATGAGAGAGGACTAAAGGCAGCACCACTTACCCATTTCTCCTAAACTGAGGATTTGCTGTGTCAATAAGTGCCTGGTTTCAAACTCTGATTTTTATCAGCCTAGAAAAATGTCCCTTTCTCCTTTATTCTCTCTTCTATGAAGAGCATGTTTGTAGTTTATGTAGGTTATGCAAGTAGGAGCCGTTATTTTGTTGTAGTGGTAAAACATGAGTGAGAAAATGGATGTTCTGCATCTTCTTTTTCATGTCCCCGCCATGTTCACTCTATACTGTGTGATGTTTTAGTGCCTCTACAGTGCCTTCAAACCAACACCTACCTGGCTGCTTTCATTTCTACTTCTTTGTCTCACAGCATCTGGGTTTTTTTCCCTTTATGTTTTCTTTTATTTTCTTGAATTGTATTAGGATCTTTAAGCATTTATTTTGCCACTTTGTTTAATATGCAGCTTTTAGCTGCATTAGGAGTCGTTGTGAAATCATTGCTTTTCACACTGAGTCCTGAACACAGTTACTGTCAAGCACTTAAGTGCAACTATGTGGGTGCATTAGAAATATCCAAAATAAAGAAAGGGGAAAAGAGGGATGACACAATTGCTACTTCGATAAAGTAGATTCACTATTTAAAGTGTCTTAACACCTCAGCCAGATTTATAGTGTGGTTTCCTACAACTCCCTTCTGGTGTTCTGCCAACAGATTATCTTGAATCCTGTCACCTCAAATCCTGTTTTCACTGCTCTTATAATTAGAACAGAACATCTTACACGTGGTTGCTGAAATGGCTGTTTTAGAGGAGTGGTGCTAGTATAGGGTGTGTTTGTCTTAAATAAAAAAATATTTAAAAACATGCATGAACTGCTTCCCATATGGAATGAAAGACAGAGCAATATTTGCATTCCCTCTCCCATGATGGGCAGGTGTAAAGCAGGAAGGATGTAAGTGCAGATGAATTTGTTTACACACACATTCTGTTTTATTCTTCAGAAGGTAAAATGTTTTGTGTGCTTTTCTAAATCCTTTTTCATGTGCATGTCTTTGTACATGTCCAAGTTAATAGGTGTTTGCCTCACGTAAATCAGAAGATGCTAGAAATGAGGGAAAGAAGTTGTTTTATGTTGTTTGGTATGTTCCAAATCAATGTTGTCAAGAGCTAATCCAGTGATGGGCTGCCTCCTCCCTCACAGGAGGATTTGTCAACAGAGTCATCCTTTTGGGGATACTTGCTGAGGCCTTTCCTTGCCCTTTTCTACTTACCAGGAATGTGCCAAGTGCCTGTCAGCTTTGTCCATTACAGTTTACTTCAGAAATCACTTGTGGGGGTTACCAAGGACACCAAAGAAAACTTAACACTCTGATTTTGCAGTTACGGTATTCTGCAAGAACAGAATGTTCTCATCATTCCAGGGAGCTACAGATTTTGGGGTAGCACCAGTTGGAATAAGTATTGTGATCACTGAGGCACTTGAAGGTAGGAGCACTTTTATAGAAGAGATGATGTGCATGGGAGTAAAACTGAGCTGTTAAATCTCATTGGTCTATATAGAATGGAAAAGAAAAATTAATCAGGGATTAATTGCAGCTTTTTGCCATTCAGATAAAAACCCAGATAATGACGCAGACACAGTAAGACTTCAAGTTTTCTCAGTTTAATTTGAACATTTAATATAACTAGGTAGATGTGGGAAACACTAAAAGCGAAAAAGGATTTTTAGGAGCTGAAAAAGCAGGCCTCAAACAGAAAAAAAGCTGAGATCTCAGAATTTGCAGCAACTGAGAAAAGATTGGAACTAGGAAAGATACAGTAGTATATAATAGTATAGCAAACAAGGACATGGAAAACAAAGGCCAAGTTTTTAGGTTTGGCTTGAATAAATCATAACACTGCAGAAAGTATATCCTTGACAAGATAGTAGAAGGTCTTAAGCTTAATAAGGGTATTGTGTGTTGTTAATATAGAAGCATACAAATGACTATTGTTTGAAATAGGTGTACGTGTGCTATAATTGATTGGTTAAAACAACTGTTGGTAAGTTTTAGTAATATACTATTGGCTGAAAAGTCCTTAAAAATGCTGTGTAACAGAGAAATGTGTGGCTGCTGGAGTGGTTCCTGTGGGCTACTGGGGGCTGCTGCTGCTGCTACTGCTGGCTGCTACATAGGTGCTGTGAGCTGCTGCTATGCCTTTACTTCTGTGATGAGACTGATGCTTCATTAAAGAGAATAACTACCACAGCAGTCCAGTCCAGTTCCTGCCTGCATTGCCACAGGTAGAAATTCCCCATTGTTGGGTTTTTAAACATTTAATTAGAATAGTCACAAATTGTAAATGAGCACTTTCTTCAATACACATAGTTTTCCCAGTCAGTGAAGGATTAAAAATGAAAGTTGTTACTGAGAGGTGAAATTAGAGTATTTGTGTCATTGTTATCCTTTCATGTTTTGCCTTTATTTCATCCTTTATTATTCTTCTATCTTTAAGCCTCCCCTCCTTAATTCACTCTTCAAGGCAGTGGAAATGTCTTATAAAAGGATGATGAAATCATGAATGGAATAATTGTGTGTTTTGGTTTCCAGATCTCACCTCAGTGTTGCAGAAGGTCTGTGAACCATTTTGTTTAAGACCTGAGTCCCTCAGTGATTTGTTGGTTTGGCAGTGGTGTGTGAGATTGTGCAGGTCAGTCCCGCTCTCCTGTGACCCCTTTTGTTCTCTGTTCTGCTTCCCTGACATCCACTCACAGACCTGAAATTGTGTTTCAGTAGATAGAATTTACTGAAAGAATATCAGTTCCCCTTCATCTTTCCTTATAATTCCTCTTGAGCTGAACTTGCCCTCTTTTTTACACACATTTTGCCACATTTTGCTGAGTAATGAAAACACCATAAAAAAATTTCAAATACATGACAAATAACTGTTTTCTCAAAAATATCATCCCATAAATCTGCCATTGTCTGTATCCAGCAGTCACAGGACAAAGAAATGCAGAAGCTGTGGACAAAGACATGCTGTGACTATGGAGCAAGGGAGGACTAAGCAGCAGTTGAGTTTATATGTGCCATGGTAAATTCTGTGTGTTGGCTGCAGGGACAGGGGGACTGGAACTTGTTTTTTTCCAGAATTTGTGACCAGCATCTGAAGCTTGGGAGTGTCTTTGACGGTGGGTATCTGACAGTAAGTGGCTGAAAGTAGCCAGGAGGAGATGAGGATTCCAGAGATTTTCTTTCACAGCATCAATCAAAGGCTTTTAAGTGATAAGGATCATAAAGAGATGTGAACTGATATAGGAAAGAGTACTAGTTGTAAAAACCCACCAAATGATACTTATCAACTATATTTTGATTAGCCTGAGACCATCAAGAGTTATTTTCTAAGGCAGAATCTCAGAAAAAAAAAAAAACTCTTTGGTTTTTTACTCCTGTGTTCAAACACAATTTCTGTCATCATCTCATAGGAACAGTCCATTTGATTGTGCTTGATGACAAGCTATTGATGGATGTGTCTCCTGTAATTTGTGATGCTGTGTTGGCCTGAAGGAGGGCTTAAAGCCAGTCCAGTAATTTATGAGTGTAAAATCCTTACCACTGCAATGCTGGTACTGCCAATAGCTACTCACAGCAGTGCTGCTGTTTGGGTGTGATACAAACAGAATAAACCTGTCCAATGTGCTCCTGTTCATCCCCAAGATAACTTTGTATCCCACGTTTCCTGTGGATGCCAGGGAAGGGGAGCCCCAGACATTCCCAGGTGTGTGTGAGTTGTGTAGCTTTAACACAAGCACACAGAAGATGAGATTTTCCTTTCAGGACAGTATTTTCCAAGGGCACAGCTTGTCCTGTTGACCTTTGCTGAAAGCCAAAGTCAGGTCTCAGCTCTTTGTGCTGCTGTTGCAAGTTGAGTTGCTTTGTTCTATTCATGCCTGAAGTCAAAGCTTTATGGAGCTGTTTAGTGTTCAAGTACCTGTGACTAGTTTGCAGTCTCACTTCATGTCATCCAAGACAAGATTAAGCGCTTGACTCACAGCAGGATCTTGCCTCCACCTTGGAGTCCTAGAGGATCTATTTTGTTGCTGCATTATCAAATATCATTAATAATTTTTGTCCCTCAGTTGTTAGCCCGGTGATCATTTCTCTGTTTGGTAAATGAACCTCTATCCCATTAGAGGGCAATCTTTCTATTGCAATCTCTGGAATTCTCATTCCTGGGATCATGTGACTGGTGCCAAACCCCCAAAGTCCAAACTGATGTCTCTTCTCTTTGAGCAGAAGCTACATGCAGCACAGGTCTGAGCATCAGATCTGGGAACATAATAGATTCCTTTTCCTTATACTTCTGGGAAAAAAAAACCAAAACAACCAGCTTTTGCATGCTTGCATTTAAACTTGTTGCTGTTCTCAGACTTCAGTTTGAATTTGTAAGTGGAAATGGCAATTGTCATGCTTTTCATCAACATGTCTCTGACTACTTTAAAAAAGATGATTATAATACTATTTCCATTTTGCAGTAGCAAAAACAGATGCAAAAAAGGATGATGAGGCTTTACTTCATCTTACAAACGTACCCCATGGAATCATGCTTCAGTGAGCTTGGGAAAACATAGAAGAGGGGCCCAGAGCAACTGTGAAATCTCCATCCTTGGATGCAGTCACAGCTCAGCTGGAACAGCCCCAGTAACCTGTCTGCCTTTGGCTCGTGGTTAGACCAGGCTGAATGCAACCAGTGTCATGCTACGCTTGCAATTCCAGAGACAGGAATGACTCAGGTTTCTGAAATTTCAGAGCTTTATTTCGCCTCTACCATGTCATGCAAGGTAAATTGTGTACTTTCCACAAGAGAAAGAAAAATTAAACACCTTTTGGCACATTTTATTTTACTTGGAATGATATGGCAGAGCCACAATTTCAGCCAGATCAATGCCAGTCCATTTCTTGGGAGTCAGGGCAGAGCTGGTGTGGTCAGAGTGGAAACAGTGTCACCACTGAGCAGAGCAAAAGAGTTCATTGAGGTGTCTCCATGCAGGCAGAGCAAACACCAACCACCTCCTGCATCTGTGAAATCCAATTGCATCACATTTTATAGACACACAGCTGACATAATTCAGTAATTCTGTTTATACAGAAATCATTCCTGCAGCAGTTTGCTCAGCCAGGGATCTAATGTCACTGGTAACCATGGCACCAGTGCATTTATCAGCTTCCTCACGCTTCATTTTGTGCTGGCCTATGAAAATAAAAACAGAATCAGATCTGTATCTTGGTCTCTCTGAAGATTGAGGGGTACACGTAGCAATTGGTTTTGCATCAAGACGTCTTTGTGATGGAGGCGAAGGCTCTTTGGTGATCAGCCCAAGTGCTGCCCGGGACAGGAGCCCCTGCTGTGCTCTTGTGCTCCTCCCTGGTATCCTGGGTGTCCTGGGGGCATAGAGCTCTGCTGGGGGAACTACTGCAGGCCCTGTGTGTGTGCTGTATCATCTGGCAGGAAACACTGACTTTTCAGTGCCGTCTCCAGGGACTAGTTTATTTTATCCAGCCATGGCTTTCTATAAAAGACACATAAATCCTCCTCCTAGGAGAATGTCCTGATCACTGGCTTAGCAAGTTTTAAACACATATTCTCAGCTCTTCGTAGATTCTGAGGATGGTGTGTTTGGTTTTTACAGGGTGGAGTGGAATTCTCAGCTCTGAGTCTCCCCTTTTCTCATGCAGATGCCATTCAGGCATTTTCCTTAGAGGTGAAAAAATGGAGCTGAAACCTCTGAGATGGGTTAGGGAGTTGCAAAATCTTTCATACCTTCATGTCAGCCTCATGGCAGATTTATCACAGAGCTGTCACATAACAAGGGAGGTTCTGGTGGCTGTGTTTGAAAGAAATGCTTAGTTCCAAAAATGGGGAGAAAAAGGGTGTGAGGGAGGCTCTGACAGACCGGACTGTAACAGTGTGCAAGGGGAGACAGCTCTGCCCAGCCCCAAGGAATGTCCAACTGCTGAATGGCAGCAAAGGTTCTAACACTTCCTTGATTCTTCCTGTGCAGATGAGTTCCCACAGCCCCTGCTCTGCTGGGCCTCGATTGACACCCTGTGCATCCCAGTGATCATCTCAGAGCCATCCCAGCACTGTGCAAAATTCTCCTTGGGCTTTATTGGGGGTGCTGGGTGAGAGCTGTGGGCTTTGCTGTGCTGCCCCCCACCTTAAAATAGGAGATCACATAAGAGTGAGGGCAGATTTACCATTAATGAAATGAGAAGGATTTTTTGGGGAAAAAGTAGTTGTCAGTGACCAATTACAGGTTCAGATGCAAGTTTTCCATTGTGTTTCTCAGTGAAGAGCTTTAATGAAGATTAGTTGTTAATATTGCTCTTCCTGTAGAGACATTCTCTTTTGCTGGTGAAGTGAGACCAAAATTATGTTTGTCAGAAATATGAATTTTTCATAGGTGACTGGTGAAGGCCTTGTTTAAGTGTGACGCTCGATAGGTTTTTAGCTGAAAACTTCAGCAGCTTTCAAGAGAGCAGAGGCCAGGGGATTTAGCAAAGAGAAAGCAAACAGCACATGGAAGGAGCCATTTGAGGACTTGCTTTGAGACAAGAAGGTGTTCATTTCTCTTTCTGGTTTTTGTTTTTTTTTTTTTTTNGCCCAAGTTTATTTTGCACCTCAATACATCTCCAGTTGCATTTTTTAATGAAACTGGATTGCTAGAGCAAAATGAAGCATAAAGCCACAGTTGAATGCTTGCAAAATGCCTTAATTTTTCTTAAAGAGCAGCTGTTTTCTCTGAGCCTGTGTGCCTGCCACTGGCTGACAGAAATCAGATTTTCCCGGAGAATTTCCCAAATTAAGTTGACTTAACAAGAGGGAAATAACTATATTGGTGGATGGTGTTATGCTGAAAAATAGAACTTTCTGTCATTTAATCATAAAAGTATTTCCTCAAACTTTGCCTTAAACTAGATAAGTATAGCTGAGTCAGAAAGCTCTGGAAGACAGACATTGGAGTGAAATGGGACAGATTTTTGGAAGCCTTTAGCTATACTATCCTGAATCCTGGAGTGCAGTGCATTTCTGATGGAATTACACACACTGCTCCTCTATGAATACCACGAGTATTTCTGGTGTTTATGGTCTTTCAGTGACTAAGAAGTGAATTATTACTGATTAAATTGCATTACAGAAATAGAACATTTTCACAGCACTGGAAGCTGCTTTGCCAACAATGCTGTGCTGGGTACTGGAACTGTTTCAAGCTACTTGCCATTAATGACTGGGAATTACTAAGTATAAACATTTTAAATTTTTTTAAGAGGATGGTTCTACCAGTCTTGCTGATGTTGAGCTATAACAAGGTATGTATGAGCAATTTTGATGTTAATTATATAACATCACATTTCTCACTTGTCCTCAGTTCCCCACCCCCCTCACATTTTTTTAAAAAAGCATTTTACTCACCTTTAAGCTAATGAGTTGTGGAATTCCAAAGTGATTGATGCCTGTTTAGGCTCATAATTCAGCATGACTACCATGTGAGATCACTTGGTATGAGGCAAAGAAGAACTGTGCTTGTTCTTAGGTGGTACGAAGAATGCAGAAAGGTTCATGTAACATTGGCCAGTGACAGTAATAAATAATTTTTGTATCTCTGTTTATATAGAACATTTTCTTGGCTTTTACTGTAAAACCTGGCTATCAAAAGTATTTATGTTATGAGTCTACCTGAAGTCATATAACTGAAGTGACTTAAATTTTTTAGCATAACTAAGTCCTACAATAAGGAGTTACCACTAAAATATTTATTACTGTTATCTTAAAAAAGTATTCTGCATTTTTCCCACTGCACATTGTCATGAGAGACTGGAAATAAGAGGTTTTCTACAAAAGTCCTGAAGTAGAATATAGACATCAAACTGTGTTTCTTCTCTTTTAAATACCCTGTGTTTTAAGGACTAAGAATATTAAGAAGAACAATATACTTTCAGGATTAGTGTGTAACACTAACAATTATCTCCATTGGAAACAGTCCCAGGGAACCTGGAAATAATCAGAAGGAAAGGATGAACACGTAGATGGAGTGAGTGAGATGTGCTGGCATGGAGACATTATTGTGCCTAGAGGGTTTTAAGTCAGAAAGGATGAGCTCACGGCTCAAGCAGATTAATANGCCCATATTGGAAAGTCAGCTCGAATGAGGCACCGCAGTTGGGCAGTTCCCTGCTTGTATCAGCCCTGGCAGATCCTTTGGGAGAAAAGTGTGGGGCTGGAGCCATTAGCTCCCAATATCCTCCGAGCCTGAGAAGCGTGAGAGGAGCTCCCACTGTTTGCCGCTGAGTCATGGGTCAATAACCTCAATTACACTTTGTGACACCAGCAGATGCTTCCTTAGCAGAGGTGGAAGACTTAAATCGGGTGAAAACACCAATATCATTAATATCTGATGTTCCACTTGCAGCTATTCTAATATCCAAAACAGCAGAACAGCAGGTAACTTCTGACCTTTGTTTTCCCCAAACTGTCAGAAGTGGAAGGAATCACATTTACTGCAGGACTTTGTAACCTGCTGGAGACTGAAACCCAAACACCTCATTCAAACTGGTTTCCTCACAGTCTTGTTCCCACATCACTGAGCTTTCATTGCACAATGTCTGCGTCCATCAATTTCTGTGCCTGCTCTACCCATCTTTGTATTTTCCATCAGTTTGTTTGGAGCAAGAAAAATGAAACTTTACACGACACCTCACAGTTCATTAAGGTGACCTGAAGTCATCCAGGGGTTTGAAAAACAGCCTTAGGTTAAAAGAAACGTGTTTTCTGTAGACTGTAGATTGACAGCAAGAGCATTATACTTCAGGAAAAGAACTGGCAGGATGGAAAATTTCCCAAACTCTCGTGGTTCCCAGGACATTTTCAGACCAAAACCAAAAATTTCCAGGTGCTGCGGTTTGATGTGATTGCTTGAGGGTGTTTGGGTACCTTGAACGTGACCTCTGGCATCACCTGCCAGGGTACCCTTGAGGATGTCCTTATTCTCCCAGGAACTCCTGTGCTTTCCTTCCCTTCCCTGGCAGCACAGCAACACTGATGAGCACATTTGCATCTTGATTTGTGTGCAGATTTCTGGTCTTTATTGCCCCAAAGAAACCACATCAAATTTTCCTTTTACTCTCCCTGGAAGGAAAAAGCAGAACAGGGCGAAGAACAGAGATGGATTTCTCCTTCCTTTTGCTCTGCTCAGTCTCTTGTCTGTAATTACTGTGTACCACGTCTTGCTATTTTGTAGCAACATATAGAAAGAAATCTTTTCCTTTTGATTAAATGCCAACAAATCCACAGGATGGCAGAGCATAAAAAGAGCAACTGACAATCCTTTTATATTCCTATACAGACACACAAACAGGGCCATCAGTCTTCGTGAGAATGGCTACAAAGTTTTCACAAGGTAAATCATTTGAGAACAGAAGCAAACCCATGCTACTGAAGCTTAACTAATTATATTAAAAATAATAATTTAATCATCAACAAAAATTAATGACTGGATCAACCTAGTGCCACCTACCATGTGAAATTAGTTTTGGGAGTGCTCAGGCATTCTGAAAAATGCTTTTCAGGAGATTGAGAGTAGAATTTTCTGTGTCCTGAGCCCCCAGTGTTGCACTGCTGACCTGTAGCTGAATTGGAGGAAAGGACAGAAAGCTGCAGGGTTTGAAGTTTGGTACTGAACACTATGAATTAATTCCTTACTCTGCACTGGTGAAAATT
>VZUA01107909.1:0-14135 GCA_013401035.1 Horornis vulcanius
AGCCTCACCAAACCAAAAATAATCACCATAAGATTAAGAAAGTGGTGGACTTTTGAAATTATGGACTTCTATTAACTAGTTTTCAGTATAAGAAAAAAGGAATTTTGAATTAGAATTACAGACTTAGATTTTACTATTTTTTTCCTTAGACTTGCTGTTCCCCATTTTCATCCTCTACCTCAGAGGAATAATGCAATTGGCTACCAATGTTATTAAAAAAATCATAAAGACAGCACATGCATGTTTAACATCTAACAGAACAAACCAAACAGACTGAATAAAGCTTAAAAATGTGTGAAGTGATGAAAACTTTAAAATCAAAATGGTTTGCATATGAATCATTCAGACCAGTTTTCACAGATTAATACTGAAGTCAGGCATTTTCTATTAAGTGTTTCTTACACATTACACAAAAATAAAGCCAAACACAGCCGTTCCTGCTAGCCCAAGTACTGCTATTCCTGCATCACCACATTCAGCAGGTGATGCCGTAAGGTTAAGTCAGAACTCCTCCTTGAAGGACAAATGACTCACTAAGCTCACTAACAGACTTCTCTTCAGCTCCTGTTACTTTACAAGAAGGTATCAGTCAGGCCTCAAAGGAGGCTTTCTCACAATTGTACAGATCTACCTGTATTGCCCAAGACCTCTGAAACAGCAACAAACCAGCCTAGCTATGAATAAGCAGGAGACTGAAATCTATGAATATGAAGAGATATTTTTATATTCTAAATGAGCATTTGTGGAAGACTAAGGTAAAGAGAATAGTTTCCATATAACAGCACAAATAGAAGCCTTTTTCTTTAGGCTAGTGATTTGCCAAGTGGAAACTATAACCCACATCTCATATTAAGGATTTGGAATAAATCCAACATCTGTTGTAACTTAACGTCAAAAGGCAATCTCGATCCTGCACTTGAAACTTTTCAAACTTACTACACACCCTCTTCCATGATAACTGATTTACTGAAGGTGCCATCTCACCCTCAGTACTATTTACAAAGAAGAGATTACATACAAAAGGAGATGATTGGCAGGAGAGCTGTACGTCAATAGCCAGTGTGCCATTACACTTTAAGGCAGTGTTTTAAATGTTTGCTGTAGGAAAATCTGCAGGCACATTACTGTAGCTGAGTTTCCAGTGCCATGCCACCAATTCCCAGTAACTCCAGCAGACTTTCGAGCGCGAAAACCACCTTGTCGATGGGCCAGCAAGATAAGCTGCTCAAATTAATTCCTATCAAGTGTGCACCAGCAAATTGTTTACCTCATGGTAGTGTAAGTTTAATTTTCCTCTACTTAAAAAAAAATCTATTTAGGTTTCAAATTGTTTGATTTACAAATTCAGTGGTAACATATTTCAAACACATCATTACTGAAGTTCAACAGAAAATCGATCTTCCATTTGAAAAAATACAGGAAGTGAAACACTTAAAATTTCATTAAATATCAATTCACAAAAAAAGTGGTAAAAAACCTTACAGTGTTACAAACTACAATGGTTTCAATGGTTCAATGGTTTTCAAATAGAACTTTTTTTCTCCTTTTCTATATGAATCAATATTAAATGTTTAAGAAATTCTCTTAAATGTCAGTGAAAATGTTTCAAGTTACTATTTTATTTTGGAGAAAAATACAATTTTTCTGCATCATTCCTAACTGGAACCATGAAGCTCGCTATCTCTCATTTCAATCTTCGTGTTCTAGTCATTTCAGACTAGCAGCTTGTTAAAGCTAAAAAATGGTCCAAAACACGTTTAAAACTTAAATTAACACATCATTGAAGAAGAACAGATATTTTCCTCCCCTGCTGAAAGCCTGCCTTTTTCTTCAAACCAAATTGTAACATTTGACATAATGGAATGTTTCAGTCAGAACAAAAAATGATAAAAATTAAATCTGTTTTTCTTTAAACAATTTTAATCATAAACAGTAGCTTCTGACAAAGTAATATAAAGTAACATGCTGAAGTTGATGCCACCACATGAATAGTAGCAAATTCTTAACCATAACAGTCTTTCAACAACACTAGCCACAAAACATGTCACCACTTCAACACTTGCAAAGATTAAATGTTATCTTTAGGATGACTTTGCTGCTTTGAAGCAGCTTTGAATATCAGCTTGGTTTGAAAAATAAGACAGCAAGGCTTCAAGGTTAAGCATAGTTACGTAAAGCTACTTGCTTTCTATTTTACTGTAGTCAAGAAGCACAACTTTAACTTCAAATCATGTCATAAAATAATAGCCTGCTCTGAATTCCAGTCTCTAAGTAAGTTATAACCTCTACCAAATCCTTCTTTGCGAACCACAAAATATACTTCTCTCTATACTTAAGTAATTGTGCAACTTTAGGACAGACTTTTGCAGATTCTAAAACTTCACATTTTCAGACGTTAAGAATAACTGCTAAGTATTTTTTTTTACCAATTAATTAATGGTTAACTTTTTCTGTGTCATTTATGTAAATCTGTATTTTGGATGGAAACCAAAGGACTCAAAAACTCAACAGTAAGGATGGAAAAGCCTCCAGTTCCTCCTCCTTTACCATGAGCAGTTCTAAGAGATGAATCTGCTCAGTTGGTGTCACTGTCTTTTATTCCTTAAGCTTTTGGCCCACTGTTTAAGAACTTACCTATAAAACATTTAGAAACTCTACACAACACGAAGGTTTTTGTGCTAGATAGCACTGTCCCATTTCTCTATACTAGACTAAAAGTCATTCTGAAATCACTTCTGTACCAGAGATTGCACTTAGAAGAACACTACTTTAAATTTTACTCTATATTATTTTCATTCAAAGAGTTACAGGCAGAGATACAAAGGATACCACGAGAGAGAGATGCAAAAATCCCTCTCTCTAGCAGGCTTTGGGATCAGGCAGTGGCAAAGACATTTCTATTTCACACACAGTCACATGTTTTAGGAACACAAAAGCCCAGAAATTTAGTCCAACACCATGTGATAAACGAAGACAGAAAAAGCAGTACCATATGAAACAAAGCTTTGTGTACAGGTTGTAAATGTTAAATATTATGAAGAGCTCTAACGTCTTCCTGACAGGCAAATGCCAGCTACATTGATGAAAGTCGCAAAAATCCTTCTGGCACTGTGCAAAAAGTACTTACTCTTCACAAAGAAAATGAATTTTCTTAAGAATTTTCACACTTACTTAATATTATTGCTGTTTGTAAAAACCAAGTGATTTCATAAAATAGGCACTTTCTTTGTTCTCTGCACAAATTACAAGAATATTATCTGAATAACCCTTACAACTTCTTCCACATACTCTTAGGACAGTTAGCTGATGCAAAATAATAGTAGCATAAGATAAGTGTATTTTGCTTAGCAATTTCCTCACTGCTGACACGCTGGCCGGTCGCTGTCTAGCAGTCTGGCAGAAGGGCACACAAGAAAGAAGGTGTCAGAAACACAAGAGCAAGTGAGTTATGAAAGAAGCTGCTCTAGTCCCATAGGTAATGATACCTCACCTAATTTATGAGGTATGAATTCATTCCTCAGTCTTTGGCCCTGAAGATACTTCCAGTAAAGAATTTCAGGAGCTAAGCTTACAGCACATACAAAAGCACTGTATTTTAAAATTTAGCTTTTTGTGGTCTTAGCTTAGCTGCCTGTCACAACAGTAGCAACACAGTAGTGTAACAAGTCATATCCCTTCCAATGTTTCTCACCTAGTATGAGCTGAAACTCTCATTTTTGTGTGTTTTCTCACTGATCATTCTCTACATCAAACCTCATTTTCACAGTTCCCTTAATTAGCTGTGTCTGTCCAGTAACTCAGAAAACACTGCTCATACCACTGTAATCATAGGAACCACTTTAAATAAAGGAAAAGAGCATTTTCATAGAACCACAAAAGCAACACAAAAGAATTGATCATTGTGCACCAAGAGGGAGCCACATGCCATAACAGAGAAGAGCAAAGTGCAATCAAACTGAAAATAAAAATCACTACAGACAAATCACCATACTGATAGAACTGATTTTTTTGTTATTATTATCCTTTTAAAGAAAAGGAAAAACTAGCTTGTTAGCTTTAGCAATCCTGGTCTTTGTGACACTAGCAGGGAAAAAAACCCCCAACTTTCAAGACAGCTTTGCTCTTTCTTTCATTATCTTTCAAATCAGATACTTTCCACACAAAACCAGCCATTTTCAGACTCTTTATCAGAGCAAAGCTTCAGCTTGCTCCTCCTGTCTCTATTACCTCTGTGTCTCACCAACAACTTTCTATGCTGTTCCTCCTCCTAAGTTTCTTCGAAGCAAGCCCTAACAAGCAACTTCTGTCTGAATAAATTAAAGAAATCATCCATTGAGACAAAGAATAATTTAAAACAAGAAAGAAAACCTAGAACTTCAATCTCCTGAGACTTTATCTAGAATAAAATTCATAATATTACTGCATACAACTATTCCTTCCTGTATCTCTGCAGGAAATCTCAGTGTTCACAGAAAGCCAATGGATCGCATGTGACTATTTATTATTTCCCCCTCTCTCTTCTTCCCTTTTTACTCCGCACCCTGGGAAGCAATGACATCTAAGCCACGCTTAGTGGATGACCATTTCAGGACACTGGCAGGGACAGAGAGGCTCTGCTTGGGCAAGGCAGCAGCTCAGGTGGATAGTCCTGAAGGCCACTTTGCCCAAAGAGGTGAGAATTCCAGCTGGTCTGCACAGGCCAACAGACACAGGAAAACCTTTACAGGTGCACGAGTGCCAGCCACTTAGCTCTCAGAACACACAACCCATGGAATACAAGTGGGAAGTGCTGTTTCCTCGCAGCCCCTCACAGGTTAGGCCAGCCTAACCCTGTCGCAGTCCAGCTCACTGTGACCCCGAGGCCGGTCCAGCCAGGGGAGTGTGGCAATATAGAGGGATGGGAATGATGGAGCTGCCCTTAAAATAAAGAACTTTAATAGTGAAAATAACAAATGCAGACCGCACCATCTGAGGGGCAACATCCAAACACCAAGGGGCGTGGTGAACTTAACAATATATAGGGGGATCTGAGGGCAGGGGTCCAATCCCGAACACGGAACAGGAACATAACCTTATATGTCACAGGTCTCGAACCAACTGAGAACCAGAGCAAGAAACATGGCCTATTATGGAATGATTCTATTAGCATACTAACTTCCATCCTTTCAGCATCCTGCCTCCCACGGTCTCAGGTTGAAGCCTTCCACATAAGCTAGTGAGGCTAAACCACTGCTCATCCCAGCCAGTTTGGCTGCCACGTAACCCCTCTCTGCTGCTCAGTGCAAACACCACCTATGTAACTGCACAGAACGCAAGGGATTAAGAGAGACCTGCCCCACAGTAACCGCCCAAGGCAGGCTGTGTGCTCCTGGGGAGCAGTGTTCCCAATGCCAGCTTTTCATCTCACAGCAACTCCGGCGTGTGCCTTTCCTCCAATACAAAGCAGTGCAATCCAGCAGCTGGCCATCACAGATGGCAGGCAGGGGGGCCAACTATCCTCTTGTTATTACTACTTTGTATTTGGATGCCTTAACTATGAAGAGGAGACATATTTTACTCTGTTACCTCAGGGCTTATCAATCCAAAAGAAAACAAATCAAGTAAAATTCAGTTGCGCTTAGGAGAACTTTCAGGAGAAATCTTGCAGATTAGATTTAAAATAACAGTTCTGTCTAATAACAAAAGAACTGGTGAATAATAGGAAACAAAGACCATCTCTTTAAAACAGAATTAAAAGTGGGTTTTTTTTAATATACACAAAATTAATTGATTTAGAATTTCAGTGATTTAATATAGAAATATAAAACTGCTTTGTGTCAATCTCTGGACAGATAGCATCTCACAGTAAAATTGCAACTGTCAACACCTAATGTTCAAAATTTCTGAGACTATTACACACTTAGTAATGAAAGCCTCTGTAATTTTACTTCACATAAAAACCAAAACCATTAGTCCATTAGCAAGCAGATTTTCAGCAATTTATTAAGATTTATTTGATTAAACATTAGAAAATATGTTCAAAACTCAAACAAAATAAATAGCAAATGCTTTCAGAACTGAAAACTATGAGAATGGAACTTTCATAACAACAATCATCATCTGATTTGAGAGCCATTCATTGTTTAGCTATTCAAAAAACAAATTTCAGACATGTGCTAAAAATAAACTCTCCAAAATAGCAAATTGCCCCCATGCTGCTTTGTCATTTAAGCAATCCCACTTTTCAAATAAGGAAGTCAATTTATTATACTAATTTATTATACATTTATAAAAAATATATTTAATTCTTTGCATGGCACTCCTAAAGACAGACTCCCCACTAAGCTGCCGAACTCATTAACTGGAAAGAAGCAAATCCTGTGGTGTAATCTAAGGTGTGGTGCATAAATGATAAAAAATGTGCAATTTCAGATGACACTTCTCATATATTCTACATAAATACACAAGTAAACACTCTAAAACTGAAGTTTCCTCATTCAACCAGCTCAGCTCTCAAAAAAACCCACCAGTCCTAGGAAGAACTCAAATCCCAACCTATCAGTACTGATTCCACTAAGAGCAAGTTTGAGTAGGTTTTTGTTTGTTTTAAATTTGAGCTCATACCCTACAAAAGAAAAAAACTGAAGCAGATGTCTTCAAAGGCTAAAAATAAACGTGTGCAAGATGTGTATATATCTTATTTTTCAAAACTGTTAAACAGTTCCCTGCAAGCTTAGCTCCTGCAATCTACAGCTTCAGGATCAAAAGAATAACCCTGATTATATTGCGAAAATTTTGGGGGTTTTCCTGCCCTTTATTTAGCATTCACAGAGTCAATGAAAAGACAACCACATTTAATTACAGTTGTTACCATCTCCGCCTTGCCCGTACAGCTGGTGAGCTTAGGAGAGTCCAAGTCAATACCCAAAAACTCATTCAGCTTTAAATGTGTTGGCCTTAGGAGCTCAGCAGAGGCTACAGGGGTTATAGGCTGTGAGACTGGATGTCTGATGGATATGAAACCTTGGAGCTGTGACACCATGAAGGCCCCGTGGCAAGGTGAGTGCGTAGGAGGCGCAAGTCTGTCATGCTGTGTCATGCATCACAATATTCTGTCTGGTGCTATCATTAACACTTCTGCACTACTTTCTAATTTCAAGTTATACAATTGACTTTCAAAAGACACTTGCATGTCATCTGTCTTAAAAACAAGGTGCTGAATAATCTAGTCAAAAGGACTAGAAGGGAATTCACAGAGAATCAAACTGACTTCTCCCCCACTGATGATGTACTGTCAAGTACTTAAAGCACTTTTAAATCATTATGCAAGCACTTTTCAGAATTAAATTACAAGTGTGACATATGGCATGAAATGAAGGAACCAGACCACAATGCTGTCACTGCTGTTAAAATCCTGTATCATTCAAAACGTGAACAAATTAGTTATGCCACACTTTTTCAGAACTGGTACATTCTGAAACAGCAGTATCAAAGCTACAGCTTTTGGCATCACGCAGCTCTCAGTTTAAGGTTCTTGTACTCTGGCAGAACTGTGCTGGTGCAAGAGATGGTGAGGCTGAGCACTGGGGCACTCCAAGCAACACAAACCAGATATGAGGTCCTGCCCCCCCCCATTCCCTAATGACAGCCACTCCCACTCCCACTACTTCCTCTTGTTCTGTAATTGCGATACATGCACTGCCCACATACAGGGTTTGCCTGCCTCTTCTATATGGTGGTAGCTCTCCTTCTCCTCAGAACCACCCCCAAACAGTGTACCAACAATTGACCCCCAGTACAGAGCTGCCCCTATCTTCAACTCTGAACAGCAGCTACCAAGCTCACCCTCCTGATCATGCAGAAAGAACTTTTCTTGTACACATAAAATAAAATTTCCAAACGTTGCTAAATTTTATTTTAGGAAACTGCCCACTGTGGTAGACAGTGCATAAAGGACTAACTGTGTTATGCATACTGCTATTTAATTAAGATGCACCAAAAAACACATACACACACACACACAAAGACACATGTTTTGCAGATTACCTGCAATGTGTTCCATAGATCTTCTATAATTCCCAAGTTAAATACAAGCAAATGGGAAAAGCTGTTTTGCACCTTATAATTAACAGCAAAACTGCTTCCATGAGTTTTTATGAAGGTCACAAGACCTTATGTGCCCTGCCTCAGAGAACACAGGAGCAGAGACCTATATCCTAGAACAAAAACACAATTGCAAAATATTTTCTTTGTATTCCAAGAAGGCTGATGATACTGCACCAATGTGTAGAAGTAATCCTTCCTAGCTTTCCGTTGTCTGACACACAGATGGGTGGCCTGTAAGGGATGCAGAGCACTGAAGTGCAACACCAGCTGGGAGCAACATCCCACAGCTGATGTCCAGCCCCAGCACTGGGCAGTGGCTGTGAGCTGCCCACTCCCCTGAACACTCCTGCCAGCAGCCCACACCCCCCTCCCATTTGCACAGGACACCAGAGATGCGCTACCACAAGGAAGGTATCTGTGTGCCAATCACCTCCTGCTTCCCAGGCACCAGCAGCAGAAATCAGATGGCCATGATTTGGAACAGCAGAGAAAGAAGGTGTCTGACTGCACTTTTTTGTTATTTGATCATCTTTGTTGCTTCTCTTACCAAAGCTCTCAATACACTACTTATGTCAGCATACAGTAATTGAGCAACCTAAACCAATTTTGAAACCGACTGCAATTCAAGACAAGAGAACTTTTCATTTTTGATTATGATTACTTTTAAATTTTTTCCATCTATACAGGCTTCTTTAGTCTTATTAAAGAAACTAATGAATTTTTTGTGATATCTTTCATACACTGATTTTTAAAGCCAGCACAATTAAAAGATGACTTGACAGAGGAAAGAACATGAAAAAAAAAATGCTACCCAAAATATTCTATCTCCATCAGTCTGTATTCCCATCTATTAGTCCACCTCTTCACCGCACAAGCCAGGGAAGGACATGTGGTCTTTCCCCACACACAATTCATCTTTTAGACAGCTTACATTGTCAGAATATTGCAGGTATACAGCAGGTTGACAGACTCCACTCATTTGACAATTAGTTCCAATGGAAAATAAATTACCCTGTTGTAAAGTCAAAAACCACACACTTCAAGTTCTAATTAGTTTTATTAGTTGAAGCAGCAAATCTCAGAACAACTGCAGAAACTGGAAAAGAGCAAACAGAAAGCTGAACTCAATGTTGAAACTATTTAAAGGTCTCCAGCACATTAAATAATGCCTGGAAAGGTTAACTTTATTTCTTCAAATGAGAAAAAGCAGACAGGAGCTTGAGTGCAGGTTTTTGGCTACAAAGCTTCCAATATTTGGCTTCAAAACATGAAAAGAATACAACATAGTTAGGACAGATGTGTTTACAGAGAAACAAGCATCTAACATATGCTTCTGCAGGTAAGACAGACTTTCAAAACCACTACAAAAATTTAAAAGTCCATAGCAGATCAGAATAAAGAAAAAACCCAGCATCTTACCCACAATGTTCTCCTCTGGTAATCTTTTTAATGCAGCAGACCGGAGATAAGGCCAGATTTGATATATTGTCCTCATGGTTATACAAAACAGAATCCTTTGTTTCATAATGCATGGAATTTACAGTAAGCCCAGATAAAATTACAGCAGAATAAAGTATTAATAAACATATGCTGTAGATGACACAGGAACAATGTACAAAATAACTTCACAGTTAGTCCAGCTTGCAATTGCTTTCTATCTCTCAATCTAATTGTAAAAGAATTATTAAAGTGTCATTAATTAAACCACCAATTTATTCATAATTATGCACATGCAGTTAAGCAGAAGCTCAATAATTTAAAGCACTTAGATTTTTTTTATATCCTAAGGAGAGTAGGTTATTTGTAGCATACCAGATGTTTGCTGACAAGAAAGAAAATACACTAAATCAGCATTTTAAGCAACATGTAAAAATACACCCACATAATTCATCTTGTTCGGAAGACGAAGAGGTACCCCCTTAAATTCTCCAGGTCACATTTTCTGTCTCGGATAAAACTTTACTCTTTCTACAGGGATACATCAGTAGTGAGCTATTTCCTACACATCCCCTTCAACAAAAGACAAGCTCTTAATATCTTCTTTTTGCAAGATAACCAGCAACTTCTACCACCTAGCAAGTGTCCCATTAATTTCAAAGTTCTGTGTGGAGAGCCTTACATATGAAACTCTTGCTAAGAACTATAATATTCTACCAAGATAAGAATCAATGAAAGTATAACTAAGCCCTAAGAATAAAAGGTGAAGGTCTCCAAAGCATGAAGGTAAAAGGCTGTCACGAAAAGAAGAAAGCCTTCACAAACCATAAAGAGTATAAAAAAAACATCAATTGGTTTAGTAAAGACAAATTGCTGCATTCAGCCTTGGAAATTTATTTTTAAGAAGTACTTTATGCTCACTTTGAGTTCTTTCTCATCCCTCAATAGTATTTCACACATAATCAATAACTGAGCCTGAACTGAGAGGAAAAAAAAAAAAAAAAGAAATGAAGCCACTCTTCCAAACAGTACATCAATTCTAAAGTTTTGATCATAGTTAGATCAAAGGAAGTGGTAGCAGAATCACATTTCTCCTTACTGAGACATGGGCAGTTTCATTTAAAAAGTGGTAAAGACAGTAGCACCTAGGTTAGTACAGAATTCAACTTCATAAAAACTACCTGAAGATGAGGTAGAAAACATTTACCCTGAGATAAAGGAAAAACATGTAAAATTCTGTCTTCCCTCACTTCCTGTAAGTGCAAAAAAAGCAGCCTCTCTCCTCTGTGAAAGAGATAAAGACACCTCATGATATCCTAGTAACCCAAGTGCAGACTGAAAACATAAACACCAAGGACCCACAACTCAGAAGACTTCATATAAAAAGGAAAAAGAAGTCTTTTCTCCTCCCCAATGTCTTCCTCCTTATCTAGAAGCTTCTGAAGCTTACAGTATTTTCTAGAATCACAAAGGGACCTATGGGAATCCTCCAATCCAACCTCCATCCTCAGCCACAGGAGCAACTGGAGCAAGTTGCTCAGGGCTGTGGTCATTTGGGCTTTAAATGTCTTCATGGATGGAGACGATACACCTCAAGAGACATGTTACAGGACTTGATCGAAATCACTATTAAAAAAAAAAGTCTTTTCTGATGTTTAAACGGAATTTCTTGTTTTTCAGTTCATACACATTTCCTTTTGTCCCATCATTGGACACCATGGATGCAAATCTTAGCACAGCTCAGCACCACTTACTTGCACATGCAGCAGGGACATCAGCCAAGCCCTGCACAGAAATGTCTGGGAGCATTCATCAGAGAAAGCAGCAGATATATTTAAACAGGGCTATTATAAACCTGCTGCCAGATCCCGAAGTTAGGAAAACATTTATGCTGTTACTGGCTCTATTATAAGCAACAGAAATCTTCAGATATTATATAGCCACCAGAAAGTAAATGGACCTGCAGGTCAGCCTTGCTCAAACTTCTCCTAGATTTGAAAGTTTCCTTCTTTCTCATAAAGGTTTGAGACAGACTCCAGGTTCCAGCCTGTTCCAAACCTCTTCACTTCAAATTCCAGGCCTGAACCCCTCACGGAGGGTAATAGTTGATAGCAGCTACTCCACCCCAATACCACATACCCACTAAGTCTCCCCAAATGTGGCATATCCCATTCCAGCAGTCAGCAAAAGGTATTGGCACCTTTTCAGTTTTCACACATCATCACCGACTGAAAGAAATCATTACTTTCTCAATGTAGCTACTGGAGAGTTTGTGTGATGGAAATGGAGACAGTCCTGGACAAAGAGTAAGGAGATCATCATATTCTCCTTCCCTCAGAACATTCTATATGTGGTTTTCCCAAAGATTTCATCTCTACTAGGTCTTATACATGACTGAAGGAATCTTAGTAGCAAAAGCCTCATAATTAACCAAAAAAAAATCCAAATTGTGCATGTTTCCCTTAAACACGGTAAGTAGACCGAAACTGACAAGTGAAAAGTTTAAGTTTTCGCATTTTTAATGCAAAACCACTCCCTCTCTTCCATTACTTCCATCTCCATAGAACCAGACACATGAGTGACCCCAATACAGAAATTTAAACTGGAACAAGTTACTTAGACAGGCCTTAGTAACAGATGCCTGACTTATTCCAAACAGAGCTCTTTGATCCATGCAGCACTGTCTACACTGCCGGTGGACTGGCAGCCACCTGCACCCCACCCTGCTGGAATGAGCAACCACTGTGTGACTAACAAGAGGCTCAGGAAACCCCCTCCCTACTTCCAGAAGCAGTCTCCTTCTATTTCACATCTTTCCAAAGGTCTAAGGTGTAGACATCAAGTTGAGATACACAAGAGACACCTGTGGCCAGGTGAGTAGTCACCAATCAGCTTGTCCTCTGACTGCTCATATGGGTGTGCTTAATCTGCCACCTGGCTATTTCTTCCCCAAAAATCAAACACTTATTAACATTGCTGGTCATTCTTCAAATCTTTTATCTATTTTTGCTGATTAAGTACTAATACAAACCACTAGTGAACATTTCCAAAACACAAAAGTGTCAGCATTTTGTACTAATATTTGGATTAACCGTGCAACTCATCCATAATTTGTTTGTAGAAGTCCCAATAAACCAGAATAAAGCTACAGAAGTTAGTCCAAAGGCAAACTCATGCTAATAAGCTACATCTGGAGTTTTAGATTAAATACATCACTTCTCTGCTTAACAGACTTTTCCTCTAAGATCCCTGACTTTCTAAGGCTCTTATCAACCCAAATCCAAATCATAAATATGCCTCCCTGAACTGGGCCTGCCTTTTTTTGTGGTACCTCTGTTTACACAGCTTATCCCTTATCACACTGCCAACACTGGGAACCACAGCAGATGGTCCCCTCAGACACAACTCTAACAGGTTTTCTCCACTCCCCCATTCCACTTATTTTTTTGTGCAAACAACTGATAAGGAAGGCTGCTGCAATGATTTACTGATATCTGAAGTTGAAAATTGACAAAATGCAAACTGCTTTTGTTCACCCTCACCACCCCCCATGAACTGCTTAACCTCTTAACTACTAAGCAACACAGACAAAGAGTATTAATAATTGTACAAACCATACAATCTGCTGGATTAGCATTTCAAACACAAACAGTATTGATGAATTTAAAGATCATAACTTTAAAAGTTATACCAGATACAACAAGCAGCCTGGTATTAGTAAAGGAGAAAATACAAGGCAGTCTCCTTTACTATTAAAATCCACTGGTTTGGAAATGCCTTGAAATCATGTGCAAAACCATTTCCAACAGTCTACTGAAAACAGGCTCTCAAGCAAATTTAGAATAGAGACTGGATATTTCATTTGTATTTACTTTCACCTAACAACCCAGAACAATCTGAAGCTCCAGTGACATAAAAATGAAAATGCCCTCAATATTGCTATTAGAAAGACAGAAAGATGCTTAAATCTAAGCTCCACATAAATTCTATTAAACAAGCCAGGCTCTTACTACTGGAGAATATGAATTTGCAAAACCACTGTAGCAAAATGTTGCAAAAATAAACCTGGAGGTCTGCAAGAGCATCTCAACTAACCATCTATGAAGAAGCATCTGCAAGTAGACAGTAATGAACCAGACAGACCCAGAGGGCTTTCTTAAATGTAGGTCATGCCTGTCAGACCATAGCAAAAGACACAGTAACATTTGCTAAAGAGAACCCTGAGTNATATTTGCAATGATCACTATCTAATGCTGAAGAGGAACAATAAGGAAAACCAGCAAAAATTCAACAGCTGTATTAAATTTAAGAGTAAGAGTCATAATGCATTCCCTATAACATTTCACACTTTACAAGCCTCTCTTCAGAAAGTGGTAACAAAGAAGATAAATTTCTGTTGAAATCCAATGTTTGTTTTACACCAGGGATTGGGAGACCTGCAAAGAAGTAGGCCAAAAGGTGGTTTAGAAAAAGTAATTTTTGATGATTTATTTCATATTAAGATGAAGACTTAAATTACCTAATTACTGAAATGACATTGTTAAAACTTTGAGAATTATTACTCTTTATATCTGCAGTGTTCTCTTTCCTTGATTGATGTTTTCAGTGTGTAA
>VZUA01107910.1:1786-12653 GCA_013401035.1 Horornis vulcanius
TTTAAATTTTGATCCTACACCACAAGTTGGGAAACAATTCCTTAAGGGCAAGGTACATAATATGGGAGAATCCAGCATGGGCACTTATGGGCAAATCTATTACAATCTGCATATATTTCCAGGGGAAATGAAGCCTGCAGTTTAGCTCAGGGTATGCACTTTGGTGTTCTAGCAAATGGGGGACATAATGTGTGCCTGTGAATTCAGACAGAATACAGATCCAAGAAGATGGGATTCTTATAATGTTTTTTTTTGTAAGACGCAGTGCTACAGGGGCTAAATAAAAAGCTTTTGAAAAAGTCATTGCACATAGCATGAGAATAAAGTGCCAGTCCCAGCAGTGGCCGCACAGCCGGCATCCACATTGTACAACAATCGCACAGCTCAAATCGTGACTATGAAAGGACAGCCCAAGCAGCAGGTGGGATGGAAGGATGGCAGGGGGCCGTACCCCAGCACCTCTCTCTCCAATCTCTCTGTTCATCAGTCATGTCACACGGGCTGTTCCCCTGCAAGGAACATCCAGAGGAACAGAGGAACTAGAAATGCGTGTCCCGGGCAGGGGAAGCAGCTGGCAGGCATCTGTAATTGAATTCCAGGAGGACTTGGGCTATTTTTAAAACTCTCTGTAGGCTGGCTTTCTTTTTATTTTTTTTTTTTAACAGGTGAACATTTCCAAAACTCAACACAGTTTTAAAGTTTCACTGCATACATCTCTGAGTTCCAGCACTGTGTAAAAATCAGGCAATAGCAGCAAAGCCCAAGTAATCAGAACCAGATTCTAAAACTCTGCACCAAGGAGGAAAAAAAAATTATCAGTATTCTCTGCAACTGTATATTTTAAGGATAAAGAACTTTTATCTTGAAGTGCAAACACACAAACCCTCTTCTACTGTATTTATACCCTACGGGGACACTGATTTTCTAACAACTCCAAAATAAAACAAATGTCATTATTTATGTGCTGTGCTTCTGCAGTATCTAGTCACCCACAGCTTTGAGGGAACATTGGTATTTAAGGAATGAAGCCCCATAAAATGTAGTCTACAGAATGAGAAGGGCTTTGCTGTTTTCTTTCCGCAAGTGGTACCTGACTAAGGTGATTCCATTCAACCAGTGAAACACTTTTAGCACTGGCAGAGTCCAGCAGGACTCCTGGCATGCTTTTGCTCAAAAGCAACCTGACCTGCTCAAGTTATAGTAAGAGCTTTCCACACCTTTGGAGCTCCTTATCTCCTGTAATGCCTGTTAGATGATAACCAGAGTCCTAATATTCCCTCTCCACCCCTTGGGAGAAGAATGGCCCTTTATTCTGGGAGGAGGCCTGTTGTTAATCTCCAGCTGTCAAGACCTCTGAATCTATTTACCTGTCTGGGCACTCCCTCTGCTCATGAGAGGCAGAGTCTGGCACCACTTCCATACCCGTCCTTGGAAGGATCAGCAACGATGGTTAAAGGACCTGAAACACAGCTCAGCATGGCTGATATGAAGCAGGAAAAACCAAAGACTGCCGCAGCTGCAGAGAGGAAAAGTTCTCATTTCACTCACAACACAGTCCAGTCTGAGCTGTACTCATTTATTTTCTGAGTTGCTGCAGCAAGTTAAATTCTCTGATGATAATGAGCAGTCACCAACTGCATCACCAACTCATTAAATCAACTCAGTATCCACTCGTTAGCAAATGCATTTATACTCTCTGGTTTTAAGACTCACTGGCTTGCAAAAGCACAGCATATGATATTTGTTGGGGGATAATTTCTATTATTTTTGTTCTGATTTGTGGAAAGCAATCCTTATGTAGCAGCAGCATGCCTCCCTCTGTCTTTTGACTGTGCTAGATTATACACAAAACCTGTTACTTTTAAAAAATACTTAGAAGATAAAGTCAGGGATCATTTTTCAGCACTTTGCAAGACAGGGTTATGTAACTATCATAACAATGTATATTTAAACATAGGTCTGCTGTATATAGAGAGGTGAAGTGAAAAATAAAGGAAAAGCAACAGAAGGAAAGACAAAAACCTTTCAACCACCAAAACAAAATACCATTTTGTGATGCCTATTAATACAAAAACAACTCCAACAATAACTTCCTCTTGGAAGTACAATAAATACAGGGTAATAGAATCCATATCATATAAAGTGATACTATTTGTTGAATATTCCCCAGATGCACAACCAGTACACCTGATCTTATCAAACAGCACTGGAGTTTGTTGCAAGCACAGCTTTATAAATGGCTATTTTCTTACTGTAGTGGTGGCAGGGGAAATGTTTAAGAGGAAAATGTTTTGACTGCCATGCAATCAGACTGCCTGTAAGCAGTATATTCTGGCCCTTAGAAAGTAGGGGAGATTTAATACAGCTCAAAATTTTGGAGCGTTTGGTTTCTTCACAGCTCCTGGGCAGCATTATTATTCTTTTCAAGGGCAAGACAATGAACATTAGCTTCCATCAGAAGAGGAAGGTTGGGATTTCAAATGGTTCTTTGGAGAAATGCTGAATGCTGCACGGTGGGGATGGAGGAAGCACTTCTCCGGCTTTCAGCTGTTATGTCAATTTGCTCCTCACCTGATTATCAATAAAAATTGTTACTTAAATTTAAAACTGCCCCAGACGCTCCACATATCGGGGAGGGGGGTGGGGTTGTTTTAGTTTTGTCCCCAGTCACAGGACCTTCTCTTTGCAGAGAACCGGATAAAAGGTGAGAGGTTGATGGCAAGAACATCTGCAGCTTCACACAGGCACCCCTGTGTAATGCCACCAGGGAGACACACACAAAATAATTTATGGAAACTCCTCACAGGCCACCTGCACACCCAAACCTCAGAGGCTGCACTCCAGCATCCTCTGCCAAATCCCGCATCCCCCAACACGGGGAGGCATCTCTGCTGCCTGCGGAACCCCTTCTCGAGGCGGCGGCAAAGCGGGAGAGGGCTAGGTTGAAATCAACCGCTGTTCCACGCTCTTGCGGCGAGGCGGGGGCAGAGGGGAAGGAGGGGGGCTCTGTTTGTCCCCCTGCCGCTGCCGCTCCCGCCGCGTTACATAAGGCGCAATTCCCGGCTCCCTCGGGCGGCGCAGGGGATGCGTGCTCCACGCAAAGCCAGCCCCGCAGGAAGCTCGGGAGCCATTTCCCAGCTCCTGACGGCGGGGCCGCGCTCCCCGCGGGCTCGGGGCCGCCGCACGGAGCCAGACACTGCGCCCATTACATAACAGCGCCCGCGCCTCCCCCGGCGGCCCCGGCAGCGCCGCTCACATGCGCCGCGGTCACATGCCCAAACAGCTCATTAAATCGCTGCCCGGCTAAAGGCGATTACAGCACGGGGGCCAATTTTAAAGGTGGAAGCCGGCGCCTTGCACTCGCCCGCATCCCCTCGGCACAGCGCGCTGCCCCCCAGGAGCGGCCCCGGGCACCGCANTAGGGCTGGAAGGGACCTCTGGAGCTCTTCCAGTCCAACTCCCTTGCCTTGGTAACAAAGGAACGCGTCCAGGTGTGTTTTGAAATGCCTCCAGTGTCATCTGGAGGGATTTTCTGCAGGCAAGGCAGGTGGTATTTGATAATGGATATATATTGGCTGTTGGGGGTAAAACATGCTCTGCCCGGTGTCAAAGCCAGATGCCCTCCAGGCAAGGGGGTCCCTCCCAGTGTCACCACCTGCAGGTTTGCATCCCCGCAGGTATGACAGCCACGGATCACAGGAATGTGGGGTTAACACGTGCCCCAGGCCTCCTAACCAACATCCATTTCACTGCCTCCAAAGCTGGTAGCTACCGCACCCACGCTGGGTAGCAGTGCCTGTGTGCCACTGGCACGTTTGGAGGGGAGGGTGCTCCATACAAGCCCCTCTGCTTTGTCTTTTGTGGGATCACCCCCTTGGGTTGCAGATTTTTGGAGCCACCTTGACCCAGAAATCCTCCTTCAGGAGAACAGGCATTGCAAATCAAGTTGGCCAACACAGCAGGAAGAGTCTCTGGAGTCCGTACAGCTCAAGAAGCAGCTCCTTTCGTGTATGCCAACATTTCAGCAAATTTCTAAAAGGATGTTTTTTCCAATAGAAGCCAACTTCAGAACAAAAATTTACACAGTAAGCCAAGCTTAATAAATTAATTTTTTTTTTTAAGTCTTCATGCCATTTTTTTCCCTAACAAATCTTTCATTCACAAAGCCCAGGAGCACACTCCTTGATTTAGGGAGGAGAAGACGGGCACCCTGCCAACCTGCGAGGTTCTGCACTGTCATATGCAAAGTCCTGCTTCCACTTTCTGAGAGACCTTCTCTCAAGGTGAGTCACTCAGTCCTCTGGAGAGGAGCCTGAAACGGGAGTGAGCTTGTGCTACTTAAAAGTACCCTGTGCTGCACTGACACGTGCCCACGGTGGTGGTACCTCCCTGTGCAGAGTAGCCTGTCAGGGGGAACCACAGTTCCTTTCGCTTGTCCTTCAGCAACTCTCCTCAAAAGAATCTAGAATTACCAAAGCTCTGGCCCTAAACACAGCACTCACCGAGTCAGAAACAAGGGCAATATATCTGTTGACCAATCTCAGGAAAAAAAAAAAAAAATGAGACAGCTTCCCTCGGATGGCTGTTGCTCAAGTCAGATGGGCAGTGGAACTTGTTTTAGCTGCACATGTGCTTTCCTAGCAGGAACGTGTGTGAAAGAGCCCCTTTGTGCAGGGCTGCAGCTGCCTGGTGCTGCTTTGCCACCTCCTGTGGCTCTGGAGGCCCCTGCTGGAAGATGGAGCTGGATGGGCACGGCATCGGCAGGGGCAAGACAGCAGCCACTTTTCAGCTGTGAAATTAAGAGCTGAGAATCATGCAGAAGAGGCTTGAGAAAACTGTTTTAATTTACTCAGATTTTACTACCTCATGGTTCTTGCAGGGGGCAGAGCCCCGGCTGGCTCAATAGTAAAATCACACTGCATAGGGCTTAGCAGCAAAACAGACAGATAATGATCAAAGTACTGAACTTAAGACACAGAAGCCATAAAGTGTGGGGTAGATCAAAAGAAAACATTATTCCAGCAACATTTCCTTTCCTGCTCTCAAATAAAGTCTTTCTTCGGCTAAAAATCAGGGAAAAATAGAGAAAAACGAAAAAAAAAAGTATTTGCAAAATTAAGAGACAGCTAGTTTAGAAAGACAGAGGTATTGCTTCTTTAGTTTCAAATTGTTTATAGTTTGAAAAATAGGTTAAAAACATGATGAATTAAAGTATATACCAAATAGTTGACTTCTTGGGGTTTTTTTTCTTTTTTTTTTTTTTTCTTTTTTTTTAAGAAAAGGGAAGTAAAAGACCTGCATTTAGAGTACCCAATGTGCTAGAATTTGCTACTGAGTTAAAACAAGCTCTTTCAGTATCACATGTATGGAAATAATCTCTTTTTATATAAACAGCTTCATCTAAGTCAAGTGGCTCCCTGCAGACCACACTGGGGACAGCACACCCTTCTCAGCAGCCTGGTTGAGCATCAGGTGGGACTCCAGGAGGAGCCAGTTCAGTGTCACCTCCCAGCCCTGTGCCCACACACAGCCAGCAGTGCTCTCACCCCATGCCCTGCACAGGCACAAACAGGTACCACTTTGCCCACATTTCTGCAGCACAAATTCCTCATTTCTGTCTAAGCACACCCCAACCCCAAGTAATCTCCTAAACTTGCTGCTCTGACTGATGTTTTGGGTTTTTTCTTCATGAAAACATTTCCCCACACTATGAAAATCCGAACTCAATAAAATCTGAGGTTTTCCCAGGCATGATGTTATTTGCTGTAAGAATACTTATATGAAGGAAAAGAAGAAATGGTTCAACTGCCATTTTTCAGGCAGTCCTTTCTAAGTCCTCATGGCTGGTTTTATTGTGAGAATTATCATGACTACAACGAAGTGCCAGCAACAACCAGGGCAAATTTAAGAAAGACTGTGACATATAACCAGAACAATCCTCTGTGCCATCCTGGGTGAATTTACTGACCAGCCCACACTTTATTGCTAGCAGTGAATTACCACTGTTAACATCCTCTGCCTCACAAAAGCAACCTAGTTAATGTGGGTCTCCTTGCAAAATTAAGAATACTCAGGCTGCACAGTCTATTCTCCAGGAACATTTTTTAGCCCCTTTGAAAAAACTGTAAAAGAAGAACTTCCCAACGATGTGCAGGGCTTCCAGCATTTGTTTAAATGCAAAGATTTTCATTTTTAGAGAGCCACAGTCAAATATTTGTATATTTAGAAGAGTCTGGTTTCTTAAAATGCTGAACTGCACCCAGTAGAGCGGCTTGGGAGGAACCTTAGAGCTGGGAACCACTAACTGGTCACAGCTGAGAAAACACCTGGTTCAAGGGAAGCTTGTTGTTCCTCTGGAAGCAGTAAGGAGTCTTAAAACTGTAAGACCTGAGAGTCAAGGATATCCAAATTTCTTTTGCAGCAGAGACAGGCAGACTAGTATCCAGCCCTATTGGATGGAGGGGTAATGGGACACAAATGCTACTGTAGACAGCTAAAGAGTCAAAAAATCAAGGTTTTTGCAAGAAAGAGGAGAAAATAGTAAAAAATAAGGGAGGTGGGGAGAGTAAAAAGCTTGCAGGAGAAAGGAATATAAGGAGACTTTGCTGGTGTAACTGCTCAGTAACTGGGGACAAAATGCTTTGGACAAGTCTGCCAAAAGGAATTTTGAGAGTGACAAGGCCCTGTCCCCAACCCCCAGTGACAGCTCTGTACCTGGAGTTACCAACATCCATCCCACCCTGCTGGACATTTCCCTGTACCCCAGCTGAGGGCCAGCAGTGCCCTTAGCTGGCACCCTTGGCAGCAGAAAGTATCCCTCCAAGTATTCTGGTCTTTTCCCCACAAACTCCAGAGGTCAGGTAACCATAAATTAACCTGGCTTTTATTTCAGTAAATAAACACATGTGTAATTCAGCAAAGCATACTTCAAACTCTGGGATTTGTACAATAAAATTGGAAGAACAGACACTCTAAAGACTCAGAGAAATCCCAAATAAACTATTTGTAATTAAAAAATCTCATGATTTTCAAGCCAAATCTCGTGATTTGTTTGTGGCCTGACTCAGGGTTTTCAGTGCTTGGGGCTGGCAACTCTGACTAAGCAGGGATATGAAATAAGAGCGAGAGTGACTGCCTGCCAGGCTTCTGTTTTCCTGGGACAGAAGACAAAGCAGCTCTGACAATTCCAGCTGGCAATACCATCCAGGCACTCCTCCAAGGCCAAACATGCTGGGTAAAATCCTCATCAGACCCAAAAAAAAAAAAAAAATCCTATCAGAAGCAGTTTCTGTGGTTGCTTAATAGCTGTTTTCCAAAGTTCAATATAGCATGTATTTTCTTTTTCTTGAAAAAGGGGAGAAGGGGGAGATGGGCCACATTACAGACTAATCCCTTGCCAGATGTCATTAGTGATGAAGTCCCTTAGAAATTACATCAGTTTGAAACTAATCAGAAAACAGTGAGTTTCCATTTCCTCCTCCTGCCTGGCTAGACAGAGACCTCGGGATCAGCTTTCATCTACAGCCTGGAATCAGCCCTTCTCTGCCTCTTGCTTGGTGTGGCAGGGGTGTTAAGCAAGTAATTGCGACCATTAAAAAGAAAAATAGCTCACTCGCTCCTGCTCCCCGTCCCTGTCGAACACCAGCTCCTTCCTTCATTAGTGCTCCCAGGAGCTGTCTCAGCACTCTGCAGGAGATTCTCCCTCCTCCTGGAGGAGGTGGGTGCATCCAGCTGTGGCACACATCTCCAGCCACCGCCCCTGCATGCTCCTGGTGATGCCAAACTGGACGCCGTCCCCTCTCTCCTGACGACCCCAAGTGTCCCCTCACAGCTGGTATCTGGTAAGACAGCCTGGGCAGGGAGTGGAATCTAATTTCCAGTCCTCTGCAATGCCCAGCCCTCCCTCTACCTGCTCACAGGGTGATGGATAAGGAGCAGAAGTACAGAAAGAGGTCAAGTAGAAGGGCCCTGCTGGTTCTTAGTGCTTTTGCTGTCCCTAGTAAGGCAAGAGCTTGCCCCATCCTGGTATCTGAAAGGGATGTATCTTTAATTCTTTGTGCCTGGACCAACTAAACCAAAATATCATAAACTGATGTTTTCTGTAGAAACTCAGTGCCTGAAACACATTTCTGGATCGTAAATCTTGGACTAGAGCAGTTTATGTAATGCCACCTATTCACGCTGCCCTAAGTAACCATAACTAACCATTCCATTATAATGAGTCCATTATCCCTTGCTTTATTGTATTTTCTCTTAAAACAGAGATCAAAGGTTTGGATCTAGTGGCATCATGCCGATTTCGTTTTTATTACTGGCTCCCTAGGTCTATCATAAATATTCATTAGCCATCCTTAATACAAGGCATAGAATTCTGCTCACTGCTATCTCTGGTGCGACTGCAAAGTACAAACAGGGTTGTTGCTCAAACATATTAAATAAAGCAGCAGCAAATTTGTGATAGTCAACAACAGCAACAACAACAACAAACCCACCCAGAAAACAAAAGAACCCTTTTCCCCTTCCAAGGAAATTCAAACCCAAAGGAGACATTTTCTCTCGCCCCCTCCACGACTACTGCAGAGATTTGACTGCTGTGGGAATTGAGCCGTGCAGCAGCAGCAGCTGACCTGCTCCCACAGACAGGAGATGTTTCTGAAAAGTCCACAGTTGCCACACTGTGGTCTCTGTGATACTGCAGCACTCTCTGTGCTTCCCAGTAAGAATTATAACCATTACCTGGCAGTGGTACTGAAACTGCTCATAAATGTGGCCTTTTCATATAGAAATTAATTCTGAAAAGGGAGTGGGAAGCATGTGGGGAGAAACATCTTCCAGAGTCAAAGTCAGGAAAAAGGTTTATGCAGTTTTGCTCTTCTAACTCCCAAAAAACCTTGCAACCATCCCAAACTTCAGGGTGCTTGCAATTTGTTTCTCTCCCATGTTCCTCTGGACTCCTTTCCCTCCTCAGTGTAGCTGCTCCCAGGGTTATGGAAACCCCTGCTGCACTCATGTCAATTGCTCCTGCTCTGCAAATAAGCACAAAGGCCCCTTGGGATGTCAACCAGGCACTTTGAATAACCACCAAACACTAAAATTAGGGTGGCCATGGGAATTATGTTTTCTTCCTGTTAAGTAACTCTGAGAGCATTAACACATCTCATTCTAAACAAGACCATCTACTCCACTAAAAACAAAACAATATGCTAAGACACCAAATTAACATGCCAGTATTTATCTTTTAATATAACTCCAACATGGAGGTAAAACAAAAAGAAAAGGAATAAATAAACTAAAATAAAGATTTATATTTATGCACATGAATCTATTCTCACACAGACCTCCACACACCTGGAAACACAAACCATATGATAAAACTGTTGACTCATTTTACATATTAACTTACAACATATCTTTGGTCATTTACCTAGTCCCTTGCCAATCTAGGATCTGCTAGAACCTTCCACTAAATTCCTAAAAATCTGCTTCATTATAATTTAAAATATAGAAATAAAACAAGTCAGGGAGAAAACCTTGATCCTGATATCTTCATGGTGCAGAATTTGATTCAAAAAGCTATAGTGAGCATAGAATTTAACTTCTGGATGTACTGAAGTCTTTAGTGAAATTCATCTCACCTGTATTCAAAACAACAACAAAAGAAAATCTAGTTGCTGTTGTTCACAAAAAGGATCCTGATCAGTTCCATGAATACTGTACCTGAGTTAGGTGAGATGAATCATCCTCAGAGCTCTAACAGTTTCATTTATTAAACAGTTCTCTTCTCTGGCACTCTATTTTATTTGTTTTTAACAAATAGCAATATTAATAGAGAAGGATGTCAAACAGTTTGCAGGCAGTTAAGATTTTCTTGCTGGTTTGGTCTTCTTAAGATCACATCCATAGGAAGGAGTTAATGTGAAATAAGAAGGACAAACCCCCTTTGTCCCATACACTTTGTAAAGAGGGAATTCCATGGCAGAAATCGGTCATTTGAAGTTCAGAGCAAGGAACAAGCTACTCCAATTTTATTGGTTTGGTTGATGCTGTTTAAATCAGTAGCTACAAAAAATATTTTACAGCATCAGATGCTCCTTTAGAGGAGAGATGATGTATGTGAGAAGGGTAGGTGATACAAGTTCCAAAATAATTTATCAATCAGGATTTGGGGCTCAATATTTCTCAAAGAAAACTGGATAACAGCATACCATATTCTTAAAATTTGATAAATATGAGCTGCTGAGAGACTACAATCTTTTGGATGAAATGTGTTAACAACCATGTGTTTTTACAGCCTGGGCATCCTGCCAATTAGATTTGTTTGTCACTTGAAGAACAAACAAAGGAAAAAAACCTAAGGTTTTGAAACTAAAAAGAGTAAGTACCAGAGAGCAGTGAACATCACTGCTCACTGAACTATCATCTGAGAGAGAAGTACCTTTAGGTCTCTGGAGATACTTTATTTGCACCATGGCGAGTTGACAATTATTCATATTAAAGAGAGGGCAAAATCATGACTGCAATGTAGTTAGGTCTGTGTTCACTGCCCCTGCAGCAGATTAAACTGCTCCTGCCTTTCACTAGATCAGGGCCTGCACTTTGTAGGGTGTCAGGAGGGCTGTCTCCTGAACTACCTGTCCTTGATACACAACTTTGAGTTTAAAATGCTTGTCTGGCTCAACAAGAGCAATGCACTCTGCCTGAAACTACCCATGGCACAGACCTGTGTAAGTGCCTCACAACTGGCCCAAGCACAGTGGCTCTGAACAGGCTTCTGAAGCTGAAACAAGCAGGTGATGGTCCAAAGCTGGAGCAAATCTCTAGGGCCTGTTACTTACAGAAAAAAAAAATCCCCTTAAGAATAAGTCAC